>JAQFYB010003521.1:0-19116 GCA_034694085.1 Pogonognathellus longicornis | reverse complement strand
CAAGACCATTAGAAAATATTGTGACACTTTGCCCGAATTTACACAACATACTACTTCATACACCATAACCACCAATTCCTATTAGTATTTCTACTAATGACGTATTATATACAGTTTTAAACGTAGATATGCATCTTAACTCTTTTTCGTCGCTTTTATTACAATCTCTTAATAAACAATATAAAAATATGTATATAGTGAAATGAACTTTCAAGAAATTGATGGAAACATTTCGATGCATCACGTGTTGAAATGGGCTAGAATATTTATAGTTATATTAAGACTAGTTATATTACGAATTAAAAGTGAAAATTCAAAATTGTCTTGTCCTGTAGTTTACTAACAATATTATGCAAGTAGAACAAGTGCAAATTCATGATGTTTAGGAAACGGTGTATGGAAAAGCATATTATTATGATCATCACAGGAGCTATTCACGCCTGCCCCTAAACGGTGTTATGTAGCCACCGAAGTCACTATTCATTTTAAAATCCAATTTCAGTGGCAAGCATAACGATTACGTAATAAAGTTTAGACACTAGACTCCTTCCCGTCTGCACAGACAGATGCTTACTACGCAATGCAGGAAAATAAATTTCACGCAATCTTGGTCTATTGCCCGATTTTTCCATTAAAAACAATGAAATATTACGACGAGCGAGACTGGACTTGGACTTGAACGGGAAAATCTCACCAACAAACTCTAAACTCGCAAACCACCATACACTATGTACCACCACAATGCAATGCATTCAATGCAATAGAAACACAACTTGTAGTCGTCGCATCGCAGCCCACGCTTGGCTACAAGGGAAAAGAACTACAGAAGCATTAAAACGATCACCTACACCACACTATAGTATACCGGTAGTACATAGTAATGGTAACTATTGTAGAAAGTGAGAGTGAGTGAGAGAGAGAGACTCATGTAAAAGTAAAACGGTTAAGTGTACTAGGAATAGGCGTTGGCACTACGTTACATTACATCAAATTGCATTAAATTACATAAAAGAAGAGAAGGAATGCAACGAAGCGCAACAAAGTAAAACGCACACGTTCCGCTACGCATAGTATCAAGTAAAAAACTGGAATAAAGACAAGTTCCAGTAAACCAACGAAATAAAATAACACCATGGTACGCACACACAACCCAATAAAACGACGCGTTTATTTATTTTATACTATACTTACCTACACTACGTGCTGTAGTTCAAAAACCATGGAGCAATTCAACATTTCGTTTTTATGGGATATACCGCTAGTATATCCTTAAAGAGAAGAAGGCACTACTGGATGAACAGTTCTAATACAGAATGACACAGCAAAGCAAAACTAAGAGCCAAGTGAATGAAAGTGCGTTGTGTTGTGAGAAAATAAGAGAAAATACTTTGTAGTACAAAACAGGAGCCAAAGGCAATGAAAGAAAGTCAACCCGGTTTGGAGAGAGAGTGCTAGAGAAAGAGTCAACTCTTGGTTGACTCCGACTCTTTGAGAAACTCGACATGAAATCTAAGAAAGGAGGATCAGGAAAATAAGAGTCAGCAGAGTAAAGACTGACTGGGAGGAAGAAATAGTTTTCAATTCGAAGCAGGAGGATGCTCTGCTGGAACAATTTGAATGCCGGAGCTGAGAGACTTATTTGGAAGCCAAGCAAGTGACTACAGTCATTTTTTGTATTGTCTTAAGTCCACCACTGACATTTTTCTTACGTTTCCTCTGGGACACTCACAATATAAACTCACTTTCGTCTTTTCGTGTAGGGTAGTGTAGCACCAGTAGTCCTGCATTTCTCTACTAATGCTCTAAAGGAATAATAGAATGTATTCATGAAGTCCACATTGTTTTACGTGTGTGGTGGTGGTTCTGGTGACTCTATGGCTCTGACAATTGCTGAATCAACGTGTATATAGGTATACACAGTACAATAGTGACAGTTGTTATTTTATAATGTTATTCTACAGTTATAGCATACATGCGATGCTTTTATTTTTATATGTATAAGATGACATGCTTGTGTACGTGTAGTATGTGTTAAGGAACGAATGGCTACGTTTTGTGTTTATAGAAAAAGCTGCTGCAACAACTCATGGTTTTGTGCTCTGCCGAGTTTAGTGATTGCTCTTTTATTTGTCACACTCAGTCAGATACATGTACATGTAAAGCTGTCTAAAGCAATTTTCTGTTTATCCCAAACACAGTCAAGTCAGCTACTCGCTGTGTTTAAATGCTAGGAAGAAAATGTGCAATTCCTATAGTGAGGCTTTAAATTGCATACTAATGCAAAGAAATGCAATGCGGAGAAGACTCGACTGACTCGAGTAGTGTATAAAATTGTATCAAATGAAATGAGCGTTAAAATGAACGTTCATCCAGAATGGCCTTAGTTTAGCAAACAAGGCAAGGATGAGGAATTTTCCTGTTTTACGCTCGTTTACAGTATAATGTATAGGGAGGGAATTGAATATGAGATGAAAATGTATCCACAGGGCAAGTTCAAGTTAAAACTATAATCTTGCACTTAAACAGATCGTATCCCAAAGTAAAAAGCAGGAAAGGTATGAAATTAAGTTACTTTAAAATTGTAAACCTTATTTAGTAATAACAGAAATTGCTGCCCTGTTTATGTTCTTAATACCATGCTCGTAGTTTTCATAGAAAACAAAACGAGTGCCTTATTAGAAGGGTGTATGTACTGTGTTGTGTTCTTATTTTATGTACAAGGCACAAATTACAATGTTTATATGTGTTACTATATTATATCCAATGTATTACTGTATATCCAATGTATTTAAGTGTGAGTAGCATGCAGTTTGTTTAAATTGATGTACTATGTTGTCTGCGTTAACTTATGGCCTATTTTATTTGCAATTTATCGTGAGACTACTCGAGAAAGTTTTCAAGACGTAGTTAAAAGCTTATTTTTGTTTGATTTCTTTGGATTTCTGGGAGTTTCAATTAAACCATTCTTTATTTTTGATACAATACGGTGAAACAAAAAGAAAGTTCAAAGAATTTCTATCAGTAAAAAGATTTTTGTTTCTTTTGCTGCTGCTGCTGAAAGAGAAATTCCTTTTGCAAATTCCTCGTTGAAATGCTCTTCTATATAACGTTGAGGTGGTATTCTGCATTTTTGCTTTTTACAGGCAGTGTTACATATTATAGTTGGAAAGTACATCACAATTCCGCAGAAAGAAATCTGCATTTATAAATTGCGTCAGCAAAAGGAACGGAGCCGTTAAACAGAACAGTGCAAAATACATAGTGGGTGAATGTGTACATAATCCATTAGTTCCGAGGAGTAGAGCGAGGTCAAACGTAGCAGAGCATTGCAGCACAGTGTATAGTTGCATAGTGGTCTGTGTATGTACACTGTGCAGTGTCTTAACAATTTTTGTTGCATACATATATGCTTCTACGTATAGTCTCTACATACAGAATGAGAACTCAAACAAAATAAATGTACATACCATCTATACCTAATGAAAAAACTTCTCATGGATTTATTGGTTTTAGTTGGAAAATTGTTTCTCGTGAAAAACTACTGTTGTTGCTAGCACGCAGCTGTCTGTATACATATTTACTTATACTTAGATACACACGTACTTATCCATTCTCCAATAAAACAAATACGAGCAATGTCCTTTTAATGTCATTACGGCCATTTCTATCTAATTATATCCGGACCTTTCTCGTTTAGTTAGAAATTTACTTTTATGTTTGAAAATGGCTCATACAATCAAAATGCTCATCAAACAAACCTCCATGTAATGTAGGACAAATTAAAATTAGTAGTGCATTCATGTATACATATACACATTAAAAGTAATTTTAATGAAGCACTTGGAATTAAAAATTCGTGTTAAATAGGAATGCATAATTTATTTCAAGTCAATCTTATGAAATTGAATTTACATACCCAGTCAAAGATTTTTCTTAATTGATCAATTAACTCCAATTGAACTCCCATTGGATTGTGTGGAGTGAACAGTTCAATGAGAAAATTGGCATTCTTATGAATATCATAGGGGTTTATTAAATTGACTAGTATTCATTGGTTTCGTTACAACTAGGATGTGAGATTTGTGCACATTTCACAACTTTTAGTGTGCATGATGTTTACTCATATTACTATGTGATAAGCGTTAATAAATGAATTAACTAATTGCCAATGTAGAGATTGAATAATGATAATACCATTATTGCAGTGTAGTGTAGGATTGTCTACAAACTACAGATATTTATATTTTTGTAGTATCAATTACATTGACAGGTTAATAATACAATATACAAACTGTATAGCTTAATATGTAAATACAGGTGACGACTATAGGTAGTATTTTATTTAGATATACAAAATTATTTTTATAGTGTGAATTTCCTTGGGGTTTGAGACTACTTTTACGAATAACGTTGATCTGGTCGTAAATGTCAAGAGTCATATACTATAGCAGTTAGAAATCTTAATTGCAGGCTGTCTATATAACCAAAATGTTTACATTGAGACTCAGGAGGTTCAATGCTCGCAGCTTAATTTGAATTATGAAATAGTAGATGCTAGGTTTAACTTAAAGCAACTTTATTACAGTATTCACCTTCCTGGAGGAAAGGAAAGGTAAAAGTAATCATATAACTACCATAAATGGATTCCATGTATTCAAGCTTTCTGTTTATGCTTCATTCGCATGCAGCTTTACTGCTTGCGAGTTAACAACGGGAACAGTTTCAATTTCAACCATTGCATTTCAAATTCTGTTCCGGAGTTAAAACAATGTGCCATAATACTTAGTTTAAACAAACTTGCACTCGTACTCGTCACATTATACAACAAGAATTATAATATCATTGTCCTTTAGGCTACATTAATATTATGTTTAGAGCAAACATCATAAACTGTGAACTATTAAGCTTAAAATTAATCCTAGAATGCCTTGTAACACATTATGCAGAATAGAAACAGCCAATAGAAGTGGAATTTAAGAAATATTTTACTTATATAGCATAAGTTTTGCTGGCAACTCAATGTAGAACGGTACAACTAGTAAATATAGCACGCTATATACGTTATAAATAAGAAAAGTCTTCCAATTTTTTTTATAGTTATACTCAACAGTAGTAATTCTATGTACATAGATATTCTTAGTAACCTAAAATTTGTCACAACTTTACATGAGACAATCAACTAGTATGTGTAAATAAAAATAAATAAAAACAAGTCGTTGCAAAACAATCTGCTGTTAGAATATTTACACATCATGTACCAGTAGGTATTTTACATGGTATACAAATAGTTACTCTACTACTCGCTCGACTTGGGAAACAACAATTTAGTCAATAAAAGTAAAGTAAATGGAACATATGCCAATAACAAGTAAAAGCAATTATTTGCTTTAGTTTTGAAGTTATTTTCTGTAATGAAAATAATTGAAAATGTACATATTCTTCTTTCTTTTGACATTATTTTTTCCAAAAAATGATATTACAATTAGTGAGAATTTTTTCTCAATTTGCAGTAATTAATATATTACAGATAGAATAAAATCAAATGTGATGTTATATTTTCAAGAATGCATTTGTGCTGTCCTAAAAAATAATTTGCACACACCCTTTAATCGTTTTAACACGCTGAGGGTTATATTTATATGAACCAGGATTAACTCTATAGGTATTTTTTTTTTTGATTTTTGAAGGTTTTAATAATAATATGGTTTAATAAGTTTGCTTAGCAAGTTAATAAATTATACAGATATTTTAATTTTCATTATCTTTAGATTTAATGAATGTAATGATAATGAAAAACTCATTTACTATCTGAGAAAACAAACTATACAAGAAAAGAGATGATGCTTGAAAATGTGTTTTATTCTTTCCACGCATTGAATTCAAGACATAGGTTCTACTTTTTGGTTAGGTGAAACTGGTTAGAATGACTTAAAAGGTAACGTGTAGAGTGGAGGTATACAGAGGGAGGAGTAAACTACCAACAGTGCGTGTCGAAGGGTCATAATAATAACACTTTGGCTCATGGATAACTAGGTTGAACTGGTTCCTTCACTTTTTTTCATTTTGACTTCCTTGCACTTACTGCTCTTCTACATTTTTTACCATTGAACTTAAGACTTACGCACATTATAACCCTCCACATGTATACAAGCTTTAGTTATATTGATCATATATCTTAAATATAATAAAGGTAGGTAGTCTAGTCCATGAAATGTAATGTATTTTTGTGTAAGATTTATCAATACCAATCAAATATATTGATTCAATACTTTCCTGACATTAATATTTGATTTTTAAACTGGAAACAGGGGATGATTAAGCATGAAATATGAGTTCTAAACTTCAAAAAAAGATATTGAAGCACAAATAAATGTTATAAATACAAAGGGCTAAAAGCTAAAACTACCGCATTTCAGTCTTACTGTGTTAGCACACGTGAACAAAATCTGTGAACAACCCTAATAGATGTTATAGGTAGCAGGAGATGATTATAAATAACGCATGAATAAGAATGACACTTTAGAAAATTAATGCTAGTAATTAATTATTCAATACCATAATGTAGGTAGGTTTGGAAGGTCCTACAACAGTACCCCAAAAAGTATATTTTGATATTAAGTAGGATATTATATTCATATTAACATCAGATCACAGTGAAGTCTTTTTCTTTATCCCTGAGGTTCTCGATTAAAATCTTTCTACTTACAATCAGAAATTGTACATAATATGTAAATAAAATACGTTTTTTGATTCCAGGCTATTTTATCTGTATATATCCAGACACCAAGGAATTTTGAAAAAGAAACTTTTTCAACTTAAAGAGTCTAGCAGGGCAAAAGGTTCTTTACCCTTAGTCATATGCTTTAACTATGCTACATTTTATGAAAAGCAGTAAAAACGTATTTTGCCTTTGTATTTTCTCTGTGTATAATAAATGCAAGCATAATTGAGTTAGATGTAGATGTACATCAATATCAGAGTATATATGCATGCATATATTTACTGCATATGTTTTAAAGTAATACTGTGGATCCTGTTAACTCTGGTTGATGGAAGAATTGCAGCTGTGTAGTACGCTCTTTACTTTATATAGAATGGGTTTTTGTGCAATCTGATTACTGGGTTTTCTTGGGGAAAAAGAAGGAAATGTCATTACCAGAATTCTATCATGCGATTTATCCCAAAGGAGAAGAGAAGCAAGAATTCAAGAACTCAAAAGAGTCTCACCACATCGAATACAATTTCTTGATCGAATAGCACATATTCTTCTACTGCCAAGACTGTCTGCTAGTACCCAGGACACATGAAGGGGAATCAAGTAAAGTAATGCAAACCCAAAAGCATAACACTGATCCGACATTACTTCCATTCTCCGCCTCTGTGAAATGCAACAGAAGTCATTTTCTTCAACTGCTAGTCAGGGGTTTGGAAAAATGAGAACATTTTTACCAAACCAATTTGCACGCTATGTTAATTCCAACCAACGCAATGCTCCTGTAATTGCAAATGTCTTTATATAATGTAAAATGTAATTTACTGTACTTTGAAGGAATTTCATACCACGGGGTATATCGTGTTGTGTAGTATTTATGATTCTTGCGTGTATGTGTGAATCATTTTTTATGAATTTACCATGAAACTGGAATACTTTGTAAAATGTTTTTGTTTTACTCTACCCTGAATGCATGTCATGCATAATACAATTTATATAGAAGTCACAAGTCGATCTCTAACTAGGTATTCAGTATTGATCCGCACTTAAAGACAGCTTTCAATAAAACTTAACCCTCTCTTTCACGAATGTGTCCCTATGCTTGCTTCTTGGAGGTTTAGCATACGGGCATTGACATATTTGTACAAGTCATACAAAATAATCTATGATCTGGGTTGCATTACCAATAATATATGCTCTATAGACTCTGTTCGCCGTAAACAGTTGGATTTCATGAAATAATGAAAGTTATTTGAGCTTTCTTTTGACAAATCTATGATGTGCTTTAAAAACTTGAATAATTCTCTTCGAAACACTCCAATTTTTAACAATACATGTCTGCCTTGAGTACTTATGTATACTACATTACACTTTGATGATAGTGCTGTAATTTTATAATTGTTCTAATTCATTATAAAACACTAATGTAAAGTAAAATGACTGGAAAACGAAGGAGAGAGAAATTAAATTGACTACGTATCTGTAGTTTTAAATATTTAATGAGTGATAAATTAATTACGGTTTATATTTAATAACTATGTATTGTCTATAACATAAATAGCATTATAATAAAATGTTTAATGCAGTCTGATAATCTTCTTGATCAACAAGGTACTGGTACTGGCTACAAAAATTATTACTAGAAAAATTATTACCTATATACGGGAGACTTTATAATGTTTTGCAATGATTGCATTTTGTGATGGTGTACGGAGTCAACATAATTGCGTGGGTGAACCTACAATGAAAGTGATCATGGTATTGAGAAAAGGACATCAAAGAGGAAGAGAAAGAAGCGTTGCTTGTCTGCATAAAAGGAATGTGACGAGCTGTATACACACACAGACTGGAATAGTGGGAAGGTTGAAGCTAGAAATGCTATGCTTTGTTTAGTAAAAAGAAAAGAAGGGAAAACGACTGAAATAAAAGACAGTAACCTCATAAGAAAACATTAAATCTCCAATGTTTGCCTTGCAATCAAACGCAAAAGAACCGTAAAAAAGTTTAGCCTTAGTACAAGTTTTGCTAAAGAATGGAGAGAAAGCGTGTGTGTGTGTCTTGTGTGAAGCAACTGGGGAGGATTGCAAGTACATGGTAGTTCTTGTTGTATTTGTAGTACATGGAGGATTTTTGAAAGTTCACTGGCTCATATGTGTAAAGTTTAAGTCTCTCAAATGGCAGACAGTATTCGGGTTAACGGAGCCAATAAACTTGTGATGAAATTCTTTGCTTTTCTATTACATCCAAAGTTCAAAGATAATACCAGACGAAAACAACAGCGTATAAATGTACATAAATACGGATGTATTAGATTCTACACAGACTTCCTATGGTTTCACGGTAGCTTCAACGCGAGGTATTGTATACTTACTCTTACTTATTAGTACGCTAAAGATTCTGCAATACAATAATATTGGCATCTTTCCTCTATACAGTACTTTCTGTACTGAAAGCCCTATCTGATTTCTCCAATATCACCCACTCTTTTATTATTCGATGCTTGTCGGCCTAAGTGAAATTAATTCCGAAGACACGACTGCTGCAAATACTACATACAAATATCACGCAGACTTAAAATGGCAAAATTACTCCTACAATGAATTATTTCACTTTGGTTCCCTCAAATGCAATGGAAACTGCAAATACCAGACCAAGACCAACCATAGTTCAGAAATTATATGAGCAGAGTCGACTTTTCTTCAAGTTTGTTTATTTATAGCCATGTGGTATTGTGAAAACTGAAAGTATGTAATAATATAAGCACAACAATGACAATAAGTAGTAATCATAGTACAATAGATTTGATGATGAAAATTATTATTAAAAGAAACTACAATGTGTATATACAGCTCTTGTATTTGAGTATTTCCACAAATACATCATAGGTATATATACTGATAGTAGCATCATAGAACTAATAAACATCATAGACGAGCATTTCTGTAATAGCCTTACTGTTGGACAACAGTAAGGCTATAGAAGGAATGGGTGAAGTTATTGCCCAACTTATGTTTACAACCCTAAGGCAAAGCAACTTCTATTATTTTCCCTTTCGTTTGTACACAAACTTCATGTAACCTCTTTATACTTGTGAGCAGATACTTTCGTTGTTTTAAAGTGCATAGATAATCCATTGCTGATAAAGATAATCAACGAAGCTCGATCTTAGTTGGCTGTAAGCACTAAGTCTGCCCTGTGAGTATAATATGAATGTAAACTCCTATACACGCAGTGTACGAAAAATTTTATTTCCCTAGAATCCATGAGATAGTGATAAATTCGCTTCGTCAGGGGGAATCATCTCTGTTACTGTTTAGTATGGTGAAATAAATAAATTAACAAACAAATCGAACCCAAGGACCACAGCTATTACATGTGACCTCCAAAGATACGACCTGGTAACCTTTTCTCCATGTCTAACTCAAATTGATCTAAATGTCAAAGGCTGCATGCTTGAACACTTAGTTTGGGGCACAGTGAACCAAGGGTACACATCCCCTTGGCTGTTTTGGAAATAATAGAAGTAGAAAAGAAAATAGAGAAAGCAAATTTTGAGGATACAATTTTTTAACAGAAAATAATGATTTGAAATTGTGACGTGTGAAATTTTGAAAATCAGGTTTTCTTTTTTTAACATGAATTTAACATGATTTTAAAGACTTAAAATTCATCTCGTTTCAACTTGCATACTTTTTCTCTTTTGTTAATTTTCCTTTCTTGATTTATCTTTCAACTTTTCAATTGCCTTCTGTGCTTTCTCTCCACTTTCCCCATTTTACTTCATTATTTTATAAAAAGCAATGGCATTGATAAAGTTTTGAATTTTCTTTGATTACAGACTTCCAAGACTTTTTAAAGAGCGGATAATCCTAGTCCTGTTTTCTCATACTCCACCGAATATTCAAAAGCCATTTACTACATGGAATCAATAGAGCTAAGCAAAAAATTTCACTGTGATTTTTAAAGGTAGTTGCGATGATGATCATTTTGCCCATTTCTGCCAAACACTATAGAGATCGAAAAGGAATAAGATAAAAGACGGGGAGAGAAGGATACTGAACTAATTTGACAGAACTTGCTACTGATACAAAAGATAAGTAGGTAGCTTTTCTAACCTTATCTTACAGGTTCTCAATAATATACAATATATACAAATAGACATTGAGCCATTATATCCGCCTTGTTGTAACACATCCAGACTAACTCTACACTGTAATACATAACTATATTATATAATATACAACATTTTCAATGCATCTACTTTCTTATATAATAGTTTCAGTTATACCTACGTTACAGTAAATATAAAATGGCTATTATATATTTTCATTATAATGCGGTCAGCAACAAAATATTACTGAGGAATAGATGCTAGCAAGGAGTGAGTATACGGGGAAGTAGGCACTTCTCCTCCTTTTGGCTTCGGGGCTACTTAAGAGAGAGAGAGAGAGAAATGAATTTCTTTAGATATGTGCTAGTTTTGTATATCTGGGGATTACTATAAGTACATCTGCTGGTTTGGTTTCGCTTAAATTACTGTGGTTCGTTGTGCTACGTTTATATCATTAGAAATGATAGGACTCTAGATGCATATCCTGCTTCTATTAGCATTTAAATGAACTCAATCAGCTCTCCGCCAGCTCACCCTACCCTTATTCGTCCCCAAATCAGTATTTTTCACTATTATCATCATACTCCTTATACTAAACAGTTTAGTATAATATACATACAATATATTGGTTAGTCCTTAAAGTCCTTATAAGTCTATAGGTATATTGTCAGGTACGTAAGTGCTGTTCTTCTGTCTGTGGTACTTATCCGAAACAACAATGAAAACTATTTCCCAGTAGCGCCAGTCTTCTAGCAAATAATGAAAACGTTTTAGTTTCCAACTATGCAATTATTTTGTATCCCCAGGAATTTCAAAAAGAATACATTCTGCTCCTAGTACATCAGTTTCCGTCAACACAGCACTCGAAGCGCAGTGCTAGAAAGGAATTGGCCTAATTAAAGTATTTGTTCTACGAATGGAATTCCTTGGAGAAGTTACATTCAGTCAGCGTCGATCCACAAACTCTGATTTGATGCACAACATGCAATAAATATTTAGACCAAACTTACTTGGTTTTCAATATACAGAATGCAGATATTACAAACTTGAACTAGTGGATCAGCCAGTTCTTTGAACTGCCAGTTTACTATAATAAATAAATAAAAACCTTTGCCCATTTACACCAAAATGCTCATGTACAATTTCAGTTCGCTAAGTGGCGTTTATCAGGATTGCACAAATGTTGGCTGGGCCAAAAAACTGTACAATTGAGGTGAAGCGATACATTGCCATGAATTGGCATTTGAATGTACAATGTGTTATTGTGATCACCCGTAAAGAATCGCTCACGGACGAACGGACGAACATGAGATCAGTATATGAAAGGATAATAAAATGAAGTAATAATACTGTATAATGCCAACTTTGTTCTGCATTCTGTATACGTTGTGCATAGCTATACGTTTGTGAGGGTTTAGAGTATTGCGAAGGATTTATTACTACTTGTGTGTGTCGTAACTTACAAGTTATAACATAAGCGGCCGAAGGCTAAATGGAAATGGAAACAGAAGTATGGATAATGAAGACATTCTAATGAGGAAGAGCGAAGAATTTAAATGACATGAGTGATGTATTCTAGTGAAGTGTTGTAGTGCAGTTGCAGAGTTATTAATTGTAAGAGAAATTACGCTTGGTAATGAAAATTAATATACACAATATGAAATACTTGCACTAATTTAATTATTCTAACGAGGCTACTTTGGCATTTTGCATTAATATTTTGGATAGTTTATGCAGTAATTAGAATTAGTAGACCACAGCCTGATGTAATATTGGCACGATAAAGTTGCTAAGATAATATTATTATTAATATTATTTCTTTTATGTACACACTACACACATAGGTAGATAGACGATTTGTACACTTTGATTTCATCGATATGAATTCAGAAGTTATCAGAAGTATGTGAACTATTTTATATTTATCTAACATACTAATTAGTGTGGTTATACTTATAACTTGGCCAAATGTTCTTTTCTTTTACGTTGGAACATCAAGACAAGCTGTAGCATAACATTACTAGTGCGGGTTTCACATTCATTAGTCATTATACTATCCCTGCAAAAATCAAATTGATTTTTTGCGTCCTTTCATTACATCTATAAAAGTAGTTTAGTACATATCTTCATAATGTTTCGACCACAAAACCAATCGCAATCTGATAAACGATTCTATATACCTAACATATGTATTGTAATAAAAAAATTGTATTAGTCCCTTTACTTTAGTTAGACACTCAAATCTGAATAGGTAGGCAGATTAAGTCATTCACTAATAAAACGCTAACAAATTCAAGTTAGTTTTTGTCAGATTTAATACTAAGAATCTGTTTATAATCCATTCATCAATTGACCTGCATCTTTATTCTTTATAATATCTTTATCATCCGCATCAAAGGTGGCTGGTGCAATGAATCAAAAAGGATTCTAAAAAATTAAAGCCTAAAGGGTAAACTACCACAATAAAGTACACAAAGTCATTCAAAGAGCTTAAACACAATGTAAATACCTGTTGTGTCAACTTACAAATTGCATTATAAGATTAAACCGTAAATAAATTAGGTACTCCTTATCGTAAATTGTTCAAGCTCATGATTTTTTTAAGCCAGCAGCAAAATTTTATAACGAAACACTATAGCTTCTATTATATACTGCAATGTAAATTGAACATTAAACAGAGTAATTGCTTGTCTATTATGATGTTTTAATATTAAACGATTCCCATAGTTCCAAATACCTTGGTATACTGCAAATGTATATATACTATACGAGGTTTTAAACAAGGAAGAAATTTTGAAATATTTACGATGAATTGCATATCGTACGTTAGTCGAGAAGTCTTAAGGTGCATAAGTGTACAGTATTACACATTATCATTTTTAGCCATCAACGTGACAGGAAAATGATAGGTTTTCTATAAAGATCGCTTAGTAATGTGCAATAGTATTACCTAGGTATGCTTTATATACGCCTCCTTATACATCGTATTTGTTTAATGTGCGTATCTGAAGGTTCCTTGCTTTTTGTCCTAAACTGTGTACGACAATCCTGTTACTTATTTCTATTTCATCTAAGTTGCTCACTTTATTACATTTCCCGAGCCTATTGATATGATAACTAACTATATAATATTGTAGGACACACGATACCTACTTATAGTTAATCTTACACGCCCTTATGAAATAAGGTTTACGATTTTCGGCCTGTTTGGAGCTGATACGGCATCTGAAGCTTAGCAAAGCTTTCATAGCCCTAGAAAAAGTTTGATATATGCGTATCACTTTCAAAAACAATTCTCAAGGCTAATGCAACTTTTTTACAGATGAATTGCTATTTAATAATGCATTGCTAAAAAACGACAAGCTAAACGAAAAACAATAGCGGTATTGTTAGCAAACGAAGAATTGGGTTGTTAGGAAATCGCTATATGATGAAGCATAGCGAAATGTATCAAGTGTTGTGAATGGCAATGCTTTACTTCGAGAAAGTCCCAGTAATCGCTCGTTTATGGTTATTAATGACAGTTAGTACATGGAAGTCTTTTTTGATGTGCTTCTCCCGCCTCCTCTTTTGCTTATAATGTGTATTCTATACATTACGTACACAATACAGTAGATCCGAGTAGGTACCCACATACAATGAAAAAGTAATATAGGTTCACATACAGCAGACATGAAGAATCAGACAGACAGTTATTATTATAGTTATTATTGTGTACCACTGCTGTACCGATATACGATATAGAAGCTGTTAATATAGTTCATCAGATCATTTCATCATTCTCCTCTCAAACGAAATACATAGTTAGGGCTTATACGTACTTATGTCGGCTTAGGTTTCCCCTTTCTACCATTTCATAGAGTAATGAAAGACTGATTTGATGTGGATGCGTTACTTTATATTTGTAGGGGTTCACTCAAGTGCTAACAATGCTACCATGGCCTTTCTCCATTTCTTTTTTCCGTATTTGAATGAAAAGCCGAGTCGTGTGTATGAGTGAATCCCTTCTTACAGCTATTCTACTGATACTATTTAGGTAATACTATATTGCTACGCACAGGGTTTCATTAGAGAAGAAATGAGTGGGTAGAATAAAATACTTATATTAGTATAGGGTTACATATGGTTTATTACCAGTGATTTTGTAGAATGGTAAAAGCATAGTCTGTTCAGACACTGATATAACAACAGTGTGTGGAGTGTGGAAGCATTATTGGTGAGATTTGATTGGATATAGCATCTTGATAAGAATAGAATGAATGCTCCATGCACCATTTCCTATTGATTCGATATTGTGGCTTTCACACTGCATTTATCTCAAGTGAGCGAGAGAGTGAGAGTGAGTGAGTGTGCATACGTGGACTTGTATTTATTTGCTTTCATTCACCTATCTCGTTATGTTATACTTGTACTAGTCAGTAAATACCTTAGTAGTATTTCGTAGTACTATCAAGTATTCGTATTAGTGGTGCTACGAAACGAAATGCTGGATTTTATCCATTACAATTTACATCATGCTCAACACACACCACAATATTTTCTGCGTAAATTCTAGCATGCTTTAGTATTTATATAAACAAACACTCGTTAGTACTCGTATTTCCTGTACAAAACTAGGTATGTTGATATTCGTATTTGTAGGTAGGAACTCTAATACTTACTCGCATGAGCTTGGTCATGCCATTCCACAGTACTAGACGCAAAACCAAACAAATGTAAGTCTCAAAGATATTTGTGAGTCTGTTTGTGGTTTAAAATTACTGTAGATTTTCTACTACACTTGTAAATACAAATCTACAGACAAATAATAGGCATTTATTTGTGTTGAGATCTGCAGAATATCAGTGTTAGAAGAACAGCCAGAGATTCACGAACGCATTGCATTCCAATAATACATTCAATAACGTGGCCACACACCCCACGAAAATCCTGTTCGTATTTTCCATCCTTCTATTATAATGTGTAAATAAATGGTGTGTATGAAGGCTACAGCTCTGTTGGTTTTATAGCAATACTAGTACAATATCTACGTGTGTGCATTCCTATTTGATAGTACTGTGTGGGATTTACATGCATATACTTTGATCATATTTTATATAACTAAACTATTGGGTCTTATCGCTGCAAACATTGTAATCATCTTCAAATATATTTACATATATAAACATTTTAACTATATAGGTATGTACATATAGCGTTAGTATTACATAATACACAACTATGGTGAGTATGGTGGTCGGACTTATATTATATAGAGATTCGTACGTAGATTATAAGGGTATATATGCATACAATAATGCGTAAATGAATGAGAGTCTATGAATCACACCCCACTAGATACACCAATATTTGGTAATGGTTTTAACTGTCTAGAATTCCCTTCATTGTAATGTAATGAGAAAGAAATGAAAGCACACAATAGAACTCAATAAAACAATATTAATCATCTACCACTCTGTTTCCATTAAGAATTACACAGTTCATCATTAAAATAATATTTCAGTGCAAATTAAATACCGCAGCCAATTACATTATGCCCAATGAGTAGGAGAATAGGAGAATGCGTTAATGAAAAATAAATTGAGTTGAGTTGAGTTGCCAAATAAAGACATCGGAGTTATGGGGGCTCCTTCCTTGTTCTGGCTTCTATCTATCTGTATTCCACAGTTATCCATTCTTTTATCGGTACCATTGCTGTTGGACAATTTTTCTTCGAATCTATGTATTTGCAATGTGAATCGTCAGCTATTATATTTGGAATTACTAATCTGAGTTTAATTACTTATGGGGATTTATATGTTTTGTTAGTCTCAGAAAATTTCAAATTCTTTAAGAAAAATAAAATTGTAAGAACACAGTGAATCTGCTAGTCACAATCACAACAATATTTTGCATACAAAAACTGCTGGAAATTGACTATGATGATGGTGAATTTTAATATTTCAAATACTTCACACTCACATGTTTCATAGTTGATACAAAATCTTTTCATATTATGCAGGTATTTTTAATGAAGAGTCACCTATTAAATAATAGGATGAAATATTTACAAAATACATTAAAGACAATACATGGAGTAATAATACATTACGTAGCTTATAGCATCGTATTTAATGATTCGGGAAATTATTTTTAAGCCCTTGCATCAGTCTAAATGAATGGAATTAACTCTGCATTTTAGTGCTTCGGCGGAATGATACAAGTTGTTCTAGTGTCGTTCTGTCAAAATTTGTTTATACCGCAAGAGCATTTCGCATGTCACACATTTAGCATTGTTGTGAAGATTGGTTCCCTTTCAGTGCGAAAGAGTATAACCATTAATTTGTGCTAGCACCATGCCATACCACCGCAGAGTGGAGGGTTTAGGTTGTTGGAAGCCCAAACACAACACAAAGTATAAGTCTACATTTGAAAAACGCAGTAAAGCGAAGAGCACTTGAGTACACAAAAAACTGTTCGGGAGTAAAGACCTAAGCCAAGCCAAATGAGCTGAAGTAGATTTAGAAATGTAAATGAAGATAGAAATACATTTGTTGGAGAGAGAGAGACAGACAGAGAGGCACATGGATTGAATGGATGAATGAGTGGATATTGTGGATAGACATATTCAACTACTAAAAGGGAGGCAGACAGACGACTACTCTCGGTTTGTGTTTGTCTCTGTTCATGTTCGTATGTATGGTGTGGTTCTCAGAACAGTCGTTCGGCATACTTCTTCTAATTGGTTCATCATTCAACGTTTTGAATAATTTGTTGTCGGGAATTTGACTAACTTCACAAGCTAACTCGGGCAACACCAAACACAACCCTTTATACAATACATATAGATTATCGCAGTTATATATACCTACCCATGCCGTATATAAAACACGTGTATGTACATAGGATTTACATATGTATTAGGGCTATATTGTATTGTATTGTTATTACCATTTTGTACAGTACACTGCACTGTACCGCAGATTAGCCGTAAAACATCTTTATTCAATGTCTGCGCGAATCTATGTTGTACTTAAGATTAAACAAAATTAGACAAGTTTTCTCTACAACACTTCTGCATCCTTATGATATTGTTAAGGTACTTGTAGAATTTCCTTAATTCAGATGTGCGGATCATCCTACAAAAATGCTTAAGTCCATATGGATTTGTAGATTCTATACAAGCGTGGGGATAATTTAGCGTATTATATGATAAATGTAGGTGTTCAGATACTACATTCATTCATTAGTACACACGAATATTAATATACACATCTTACACAAAACAGTGGTAAGAATCCGAAATGACATTGGTTTGTATGCTGTGTGGACTGTATACGAATTTGTACAGCGTAGAATGTTAAATATAGGCATTTTCTGTGTGCAGTGGGGAATGTGTTATCAAAGCAAAAACTGTTGGAAGTGTAAAAGCAAAAGTCTTCAATTTGTCACACACAGCTGTTTATTGAAACCACAAGTGTTTTCGTTTCTTTTCCTAGAGGTGCTCATCATCAAACGCAATTCCAGACTCCCAAGTCTACAAAGATAAGCACATGGAAAAATAAAAGATTTACTTTTTTACCGATTTGCAGATGTGTTTGTACTAAATATAAGAGTGCAGCTTAAACATGAGTAGGAAAACAAAATGTGTAGACATGTAATGTACACAAGTCATTCACATAGCATTGCATTCACAACTCAAGTAAATAGTAATTCAGAGATATACAGGATAACTACAACTATGGATCGTATCTATTTGTACACACTAACACACTGAATACGTAAAATACATAATATGAAAGCGAAAGCCTCAACATCTGTAAAATGATGCTAAATGTGACTCTATCGGTTGGGAGTGTATTCTATTGTCGGATTCAGATGCTCTTACAAGTTGAGTTTTTCGAAGAATTTCATAAATGAGCGTCGCTTCGGGGTATTCCGATATTAAGCTAAGCATACAGCTCATTTACTGACATAATTATGATTATGGGCTGTTCTCGACTTGCACTCTGATATTTTCATAATAATTCCTATAGATAGTACTCCAAGTGATGGTGTTGTATACACTGATTTAATTCCTCCCATATCTCTGATACTGAAATAATTTATTTATCACATATATGCGTTTTATATAATGTGGTTTATATGCGTATTATAGGTAATAGGTACATTAGTAACATTAGCCTACATTTACTTAGGATGTACCTTGATGTTCCATAAGGACTTTTTACAGGGAGTTACCTATTTTCTTATTTAAATGATTTGAAAGCTTCATTATAATTTTAAAGTAGGCATGATGGATATATTTTCTAAT
>JAQFYB010003520.1:0-19132 GCA_034694085.1 Pogonognathellus longicornis | reverse complement strand
GTTATGAGTTTATGTAGATGAAACTGTCGGATGGAATAATTGGAGGGAGTGTTTGGGGGATTTAATGAGGATTTTGTAGGATTGGTTTTGACTTGAGACAAGGTACTACCTGAACCTCCTGACACGTGCGGAACATGGGCTCATCCATCATGCCAAAATGAAGAGTTTTCCTTTATTCCTTGGTTCGTTAACATCGGACCAGGCCAAGTCGCTCGTGTCAGTCGGTCTTTAGGGCAAACACACAGCCACACCACACCACATGCATCGGCAAGGATTTAGTGTAATATAGAGTGGCATGTTTACACGTGGAAATACAAACACACGGGTGAGACATAGAGAGACACACTGCTATGTTGATGTGTTAATATTATACTCGGAGGATGAGACACGTGCTGCATATTTTATTCCTTCGTTATGTAAACAAACACAAGCTTCTTGCAAACACAAGTAAGTACATCCCATACAGCTGTCAATAGACTTGTAAAACAAGGCTAAACACACAAATAAATGTCTTCTCAAGGCAATTTATATATTCCATGGAGAATTCAAATGTTTACAGTACACTTGTGTATCACGTTAGTATTTACCAATTACTTAACGTTCCTAACTACACGTTATCTACACGTAATTCTTCATAATATATTTAACATTGATATCTATATATAAAACATTGCAACCTAAAAATTAAGCACAGCTAAATAACTGTAAAGCACATTTTAATTGTTGTCCAGCGCGGAAAAATCATTAGCATTTTTTACAGAATACATAATTCATTGTATATTTATTGTTGAATGTATATGGTGTATGGTGGTGTATGGCAAGGTAATGTATTGTGGACCAAATGTTTATAATCTTTGATGTCATTGATTTAGATTGTTAGTTAAATTGGAGTGTGCCTATGGCTAAAAAGAATGGCCTAATTGTGTATTAAATTGTAAATTGTATTTGTGCCACACATTGAAATATTCTTTCCTTACCTCTACAAAATAATCTCGCCCTCCCTCTCTCTAAGTAACTCTCATTTCTTGTCATGTCATTACACACCAACCCCAAATCTCTATCAAAGCTAAAAGTAAACATGCAAATAAAAATCCAATATAAATAGACACATCACACGTATCGACCACCCTCCAATAACCAAGAGGCTCTAAACACTAAACGATACTGTGTAGATTTTTAGCCCCTTATGTACTTGAAGACTGAGTGCAACAATTGAAAATAGAATGATTTCGTCCATTGTAGGTAAGGAAGGATAAATTTCGTAAGAAAAAGATTGTTGGTAAAATAAGGTACTGACAAAAATTTAAATGCAAGGCAATAATGGAAGTGACACACAACAGTCAAACAGACATGTACTTACCTATACATACCAACCAACACATACAAATGCAATGTATTAGGAAATTGAACAAGAAAGAGAGAGAGTATCTAAGAAATGGGACTAGTGTGCTAAGAATACACATACAAAGTACTTTTAGTTAGTGAGAGTGGAATATTATTATCAAAAAGTATTAGCTAATTGAGCTTAGTGCTCTATATAGCAAGGAAGACAGTGAATGAGCAATACTAACACACACATACAGGTATGCAGTGTAAAAACGTTGGTATTTGTAAGCAATGTATATAAAGATTTGGTAAAAGTGATCTGATTTCTGATTTGGAATGAGACTACACACAGAAAGATGAAGTAAACGTTACACTAAACATGTGCCCATGCAATGCATGCAAAGCATGCACATTTAAAGCAGGAGCTTATATATAGTGTATAAAGTAAAGTAATTGTCAATGAGACACAAAGAGGAGGAGAATACACAGTAAGCAAATTTAGCACTAGAAGAGTAGTAAAGACGAAATAATAATGAAATGAGCTATATGGACTAGGCTTGGAGGTCAGGTCAAGAGAATAGAATAGAATGTGCTGGTTGTGTGCAAAAAGGCAATCTGGTGAATGAGAAATGATGGTGAAGCATATGGAAAGTGGGAAAGGGGGCCAGAAGAGGCCAAAAATTGGAAATTGGCCGCTTTGGGGTCACAGTGACAAGAATGTGTGATGTGGTCCACATTTAACGCTCAGATTACCAACTCATCCTATTTGCCTCCTTTTAGGCTCACAACTGGAGCAGCCCAGTGCACCACAACACACAACAGTCCACTTATTCTCAATATATCTCCCAACTATACAACAACACAACACACACACTCCATTCCTCTAATATCCAAATGAATCACGTACACAACTACAACCAAAACACACCAACAGTCCTTCCTAAACTTAACTCTATTCTCCGTCTGTTTCTCTCTCTCTCTCTAATCTGTACTTGGAGTATTAATAGGAGTCATCATAATAACTAAAGCACTCTCTTTGTACTAATAGTACACGCATTCACTCGTAACACCAAGTGTACTACAGATGTACTTATTATTGTTATTATCTTCTTCTGCGGCACATTTACATTTTTAGTACACACTGCAAAAATACATACATACATCTATATACCGAATATATTTACAATGAGATTATTCTTTTAGTTATTTATGTGCTTATAATTTTATACATGCACACTAGAGCCTAATGTATGTAGTAAAGTCTCATGCACGTGCCTATAGTTGTATTGTATTTTACAAATAGTACAAACTTCATTGTCTCATTAATTCATGTCACATCACATCAAAATCTATCACGACATGACAATTTGCTCTTGTTTCGGATACACGTAAACGTGCTGCTGCACTAAATTCATGTATTGTATGAATATGCGATACTTAAATGCAAAAACGTGTGATTTATTGTTAAAGCACTGGTGGTGGTGTATGGCTTTAGTTTAATTTTAAAGTGCAGCTGGTGGTGTGTAGTATGCATGGTTTGTACGGTATGGTATGTGGATGTGTCACATTAAAAGTAGTAATCAGAGACATGAATTGAATTGTGACACCGACACCACGCCTTGCGTGTTTCAAACTATTTGTGATACTAGCACTGTGCTGGTACAGGCATTTTACAGTTGTACATAGTAGAGCTATGCATGTAAAACCAGAGGAGATGACGAATGCGTTATTTATGATGATATGTATTGAAATGTTGATACAAAGACGAATTGTTGTATTGTGTAGCTACGGGGGATGTTTATGAGAGTTGTAAAGCAAGTAGTATGACTAAGACTGTTTTATTATAAGTTTAAGAAGTGTGACACTTGAATGGTTTATTTTATTTTGTATAGGAAGAATAAGAAATCGAAAGTGATGACAAGATTGCTGAGTTGATTGAAATAAGTGGGTTACGCGCTGTGACGGTTTCCTTCTGTGTTTTTTGTCCACATGTTTCTTATAAATATACAAAATTATAAAAGATTTTATATTGTAAATCGTTCTTTGGCGAATGTATAAATAAGTAGTATAGAGGTATGCACGCTATGTAGTGTATACATTGCAATGCATATGGTGACAATTAATAATACATTGAAAAACACGCAACTATAATTACGGTATAAGCAAATGGGTTTGTATTTTATATACATACATTGAAAGAGAGAGAGATAAAAAGGTCTTATTGTTTGTACAAGCTTTAGTGCTACTAAAACTCAATAGGACTTTATGAGTATGTGAGTCAAGACTGTTTTACGCTATGTGACACATGGCCATATTTATTACAAAACAAAGGACAGTTCATTAGTAGGCCACCCGACCTCCGATCCTGTCTTTGATACAACTTTTCATTTCGTAATTGTATCCATTCGATTTCTAGAAATCTTAGTCCACACCACACCCACATACACCATAAGAAATACATACAATCCCAAACATTTTCCAATACATCCAGCCTTCAAAATCATTTTGTAAAATAAGTTTCATTCATTTGCCATTTTCAATTAAACACCAATGCATGGAAAATGTTTTCTACAAACCAAATCAGATAGTCATCTTCCATCGGTAATAACAATTGTGATTCATGATGACTACGAAATTTATTGTAACTTCAATAAAAAGCACTGGCTTTGTGGGCTGCGTCCCTGAGAGAGTTTTCGAAATAAACAAAGACTTACATAAACATTAGGCAAATATTAATGAAAAACAAAAATTTCTTTACACTTACAAACTTTTTAAATATAATCTAGGTAATTGCATTATACATGTATAAGAAAATGCGTGAATTTAAGAAAAGTTAACAGAAATACTGAACTCTTTATAAAACATGTACCTATGCCCTAATCTTAGAAGGAGATGCTCTTGTATTTTTGATTGTTGCCTCAACTCAATGTCTAAAAGTTTCCTTGCTATTGCAATAAATGGTACTTGATAATTTTAATAAGGTTAGTGTTACATTTTTCCTTCAGAAGAAGGGAATATAGCCCTGTTGTAATTGAAAATATTGAAGTCAATGGTGTGTTTATGAAATGTTGAGGACAGGGACATTCTACATCACTTATTTACTCTTGCCATGTAGCATTCAAATTGTTTTCATACATCTATTACATACACATGTGTTGTTGTAGTAAATATTCATGCTTAAAATAACAATAAGACAATACCTAACCTCTATGATCATCCTATGCATCCAATAATACAAAAATACTAGGCTTATATGTAAATATATGCGTACAATCAGCTATACATGTATTATGGCTATGCTTAATTTTTCATACACACTTAATACAATGTTATTAAGTCCATACAAAACAAAAAATCTTATTAGCATAAGTAATGAATTGACAGGAGACAAAGATAATGGAGCTACATGGAGGTATTTGAATGGATATTGTAAAGGAGAGTCTGTGTTTTGACTTGATAAATACTTTGATGTGATGTAACACTGTGCACATGACTATGTATTGCTTTGAGTTGACAGAGTTTTTAATAATAGGAATGTTAAGTACAAAGTGTGTTTGTAATGATACTAGTAGCAAATAGAGAGTTGTTATTGTTGCGGGACTTGGGTTTGGTGTATATGGGAGGTGTATGGCATGGCATGACACATGGAGATATGGACTGAGGTGAGAGTTGCGGTCTGAAATTTAAGTCTAAGGCTAAGAATAAGGTAAGAAGGTGTCTTTGTCGTGTCTTTGAGGAAGGGAGTCAAAGAGAATGGAGTGTAGTAGGTAATGAGGCTAAGAAATGGTAAAAAGAGGGCAACGTCTACTAAATTTGTCCTCTCCTAATTTCCAATCAAAGGCAAAACTTTTCTTTTCGTTCTCCTGACCTCAACAACTGCAAAATAAATGTGAA
The DNA here is from genome assembly GCA_034694085.1 of Pogonognathellus longicornis. Taxonomy (NCBI): domain Eukaryota; kingdom Metazoa; phylum Arthropoda; class Collembola; order Entomobryomorpha; family Tomoceridae; genus Pogonognathellus; species Pogonognathellus longicornis. The sequence continues at coordinate 13,912 of JAQFYB010003520.1, read as the reverse complement.
ACTATTCTCATTCTCACTCTCTACAGGAATTACTCCATCATAGCACCATAGCACACTTCTCACTTTGCCACTAATCTCATTGCAAACTAAACTAAACTAATGTAAACCAAACTCAGCACATTCTACAACTCTATACCACTACACTAGACTTGCCATACATTTCTATATTATGACTAATATACTAATAACTATCTCTAGCTCTTTATGTGCACTCCATCAGCTCTCTATTAGTTTAGCTCAACTCTCCTATCTGTTTTACATACACACATTAAAATCCATAACTCACACAAACTGGATACATACACTTCTTGTAATACCCCAGCCTCCTATTTCATACACACATTTTCTCTATAGTACATTTTTACACACATTTATTGCTGTACCTATTAAATATGAAGATATTATATGCACACACACGTATAAACCAATAAATCCAGTAGTTAAACTACAAAGCACGTGTTTGGAAATGTGCTTTATGGTTTCATCGTGTAATCATGTAATACAAACACACATACAGATGGTATATTCAACTATGCCGAATGCCTGTTTCTGCATATTTACATCATGTTACATTTTCTAACTACATACCTAGTACACATTGTACACAGTACATACATATAAGAATATATATTTTGCATTTTACGATGTATCTAGGTATACATGTATAGAACAACGAATATTTAGTAGGCTAAATACATGATTAAAAGGCAATCACGTAACTTGTGCAAGAGTACCTACCTATAATTTTATATGGCCATAGCACAAGCTTTTAGTAAGTTATTGCTGCTGATGTGTAGATTAATTACTTTATTATACAGGTATAGTGCAAAAGTAATGGCTTTAGCGAAGGAATACCTGTTATAGTGCACGAGCACGAAATCACAACAGGTATATGAATATATGTGTGTACGCATTCATCTGCAAAATGGATATTATATGCAGTAATTTAATGTGCATGAAAGTACAAATATTTTATATACATTATGTGTACAGTGTAGTTTGTATTAGGTATCTGTACATAAACAGTATAACAATGCAATCATAACAATTATACTAATATTGTTACAGACAGATGAAAATGGAAACAAATTCGAAAGTCGGAAGTTGCTTGAAGTTCTGATACTGTTACTATAAGCATTTACTACAACAAGCCAAATGTGCTTTTAATGTTAGTGGAATAATTTCATTATAATAAATAGGAGGGCTCAAATATAAACTGATTTTGTAATATGAAGTGTACTACTAATAAATAGTGTGTAAAGTTCATAATGAATAAGTTACTAATGTAAATGTAGTATAGAAAAATAGAAATGTGTTTTATGCACTTACATAGGTAGGAATAGGAAAGAGGCATAATATATGAATGTAGTGTATTGTGTGTGTGTGTTGTGGTTCATGTTGTGTTATGTCGACATGACTTTTAGATTGTATAGGTATGGCTTGTGTAGTTGTAGTAGTGCAGAATGGAATGGCATGGCATGAACATGAGCCCAATTTCATCGACTGTCATATGAAAAGCGTGTACTCATTTTTAAAGCATTTTCTCCTTGTGCAGTTTCTCTATTTCACATTTCTCCTGCTCTGATGCTCCCAATTCAGTCGTATCACTTCACTCATTTCCTACATTTTCTATTTCCATCGCTTTCATTTCACCTCGAGAGTCTCATAAAGCACATTTTCATATTTTTGAAAGTCGGAAGAGACTCAAAACCCTTAGATAGAACACTAGATCAAATTTCCATTTTCTAAAGTGATACACTTAGCAAGGATGTGCATACTGAGTGCACAATGGAGAAATTGAACTCAATTCATCGGGAAATTGAGAAATTGTCTTTGCAGCTTAGAGAGCGAAATTAAATATATTATATAAAAGTCTTGTACACTAACTAACTATACATACACAACACTCATTAAGCCTTCATTGTGTTTCCGATTGCACTATTCTCCTTAAAATGCACATCTATTTAAGCGGGTAATATTATTATGCATGTTTTTACACGCAAGAGACGCTTCTCTTACAATACATCGATTTATGACATTCCATTTTTATCTTTGTATAAACAAAGGTGTCTTATTTTTCATCATTAGTAATATACCAGTGTTATATAAGTCGTTCGTGCAATTTGTTAATTATATGAATGGTGTATGAAAACTATTTTAGAAATAAAAATCATGTTCTCATCATTCAACACTTTACTTAATTTTTATTTTTCAAATGCAATGTTGGAACCAGATAATTACTTAATACCTGTAATATTCATTCTGATATTTTTAATCGCAGTATGTATATACCTAATTTGTTTAGTCGTGGAATGTATTGACAATTCAATGTGTTCGCTTGGCTGTTGCAGAAACACGTAAAAAATTAGTGCAATACAAACTGTAATATTACATGGGAATGAAATTTTAATGCAATCCCATGATTGTTTCATTTTCATAAGCAACAGATGTATTTTAACTGTTAATATTATAAGGTTATTATTATAAGCCAACTATACGGATTCAATTTGGCAGCATGAATCATTAAAAATATTATTACATATTTATAACTAAGTCGCATACATGTCATTTTTCATTTGCTTGGGCAATTCATCGTGTCATAAAAGTAGTTGAAGTCTTTAACTTTGCACATCAGTAAGCACACATTTAAAACTATTGTTAGTTCTGTCTGTACAACCTACGTTCATCTATGATAAATTTGCTACAGACTGCTGTAGAGCACATACCTATGAAAGTAGAAAATTGTAACCTCAACAAACGAAATACATTATTGAAATACGAAAATCATATCATGCAACCAAAACGGATACAAAAACATGAAACTAAAAAGTACCTACATGCTACACATGAAACAAAATCAGAATTCAGAAAGATAATACGAATAAAATAAAAAATATTTATACGAGAAACAACACACTTAAAGATTCGTAAGGGCAAAACACACGTAAAAACTTAATAAAAACTCATTGGGGCAAACACATAAATTGAAACAATTCAAATTCATATAACAGAATAAAGTATAAAAATTCCCTATCATCACAAAACAAAGCTACAATGAGCCATGGTTTAATATTAGCAGTACAAAAAATTCCTCTAAAGATTTCTTGCAAATATTTTCACATAATAATATATTGCGAATTCTGCTAATGTCACTAATGAGTTAAATTGTAAAACAAATTACACCTAAATTAATCTAGTAAAAATGAAAACTAACAATACTAAAAAATTAATGAAATCGAATTGAAATTTGAACTGAAGAAATGATTTTAAACTGCAGATAAACAAAACTGAATGCATTGCCGTGGAATAAAGCACAGAGAGTTTACAACAGTGTTTGCTTGTGCACGAACAAAAGTAGAATGAGACGAGTTCGTTGGGGAGATGTTTCCTGTGACTCGAGTCATTGGGAACTGACTGGTTGGTGATTTGGAGAGCGACTGAGAACAATGTTGTGTGATGCGGTACACTCAGCGTGTCATGGAGTTCACACAGGAATTACACAATACTTCTGAGTCTGACTATGCCACCACAATACAATACACTCTGACTGTCTGAATCGGCCAAACCCCCGCATGCTTATACTGCACCGCATACACAAACACACTGCTTCTGCCCAAGAACTGAAATCTTTTTACTTTACTTACACTTGGAACAAAATGTAAAGTTACTCACTTAGCCTTACAGTACTTAAGTCCAAACAGTCAAAATACATTAGTTACACACAAAACCCAGTGAAACTGGACGAGTTCATAAGTTCAGAAAGAGGGGGGTCGACTTAAAACTCAATACTTAATGAGAATCATATCATCCAAACTATCTTTTATCTTATCGGAAAGCAAATGCACCTTTCTTTTCCTTCCTTATTGCATATTATTACATATTATTACGTATACCGTATGCACCCACATACTTTCATACAGTTTCTACATAACACGATACAACAAAACCTCTATACCTGCACTCTAAAGAGAATGGTGTAATATCTCAAGTGTATCCATTCATAGCTTCTTATTTACTTACGACTAACGCAGTACTTGTATAGCTGTACAGTGTACACATAAATACATACATACGTTGGTACACACTGTGTCTTGTCTATATAGGTATGTCATAAGTAAAAGTTATAAAATATACCTAGGTAGGTATAATACAAATAGCTATATACTACATCACTCTTTTGCTAAGTAGATATAATGCATCAACGAAGGTAAGAGTGATATATGTTCAATGTACATTTATAAAAGAAGCTTAAGATGTTTCAACAAAGCGGTTTACGCACGTTAGACAGTTTTTACACGTAACACGCTATGCGATATGCATTTGTAACGCAGTTAACCATTATCTAACTATCTATTATGATTATAATGCATACAATATCTCTCTAGGTAGTATAACTGCATTAGAAATTTTTATTTACAATTGTGAATGATTTATACAGAGCGGTATAACATGTATATAGTATGAGTGAAATTGTGTCGTTTGCTTAGTTGCTTACTGTAATAAATTACATAAAAATGCACTAAGTAAATGTATACAGTGATTTGATAACGAGTGTATTGTATAATAGAACGTTATCAAATCTGTTACTCATTGTGTTTCTAATGCTGTAGCGTGCTATGTCTGGTGCGAGTATTTTATGGCTTTATATCCTTTGTGGGTATATTGGACTAGTGTCGAGATAAAAAGACTTTCTTATGTAACAGGTGCAATTATGATTTCAGTCATGATTGCTCATACACGCTGTGTGTTGACTGTATATACAAATATAATAGAGCTTTGTAATAATAGCTAGTAATAAGTTTAAAGCTTTAATAGAGCTATTAATTCTAAATGAATTTGATATAAGGTAAGGTGATGTTTATAGAGGGATTGTGTGTGTATTTTTCAGGTAGTGTAATTGTAGTGTGGTAATAGAGTGTGGATTTGCATTGGTTTATGGGACAGGGAACTGAAGGGAATGGATGTGAAATGAAAGTGTGGCAAGTGAGAGAGAGATAGAGAGAGCGCAAGAAGTGGAGTTGGCTTCCTGCTGGAGAGTTTCGAGAGTCCTTGTCTCCTGCTTAGTGACCTAGTACTGAAAATGGTGACCCACATTGTCCACTTATTACTAGCACCCAGTTTCACATCCTAATATCTCTTTTGCTTTACTACTCTACTATTTTATGTTCGAGGGCGAAAGTGTGTTCGAGAAATCACAGGCTCGAGCATAAGTAAGGCACACTAGGCGAAACTGAAGGCAACCAGACCAAACAAAATGAAACCATTCACTTTTCTATTCCACTCTGGTTCAGATTACCAAAGTGGCTCGTTTCGTTTTCAGTGATTTCTACATTATGCATTACTTTGTATATTCTATATCCCAAATATAGTCAGTCTACCTTTAGACATCAAAATCATTCTTATACAATTCTACAGGTACATAGTCCACATAAGTGTACTACTATTATTCTAAATATCGTTTGCTATACTTATGGTATATCAAAGTAGTACACTTATTAGTTGTACCTTCAAATACGCACGTGTTCCTTAATTTTAATGTTGTAGGAGTAATAATATATTTTATGCAATAATTCCTAATGCCAAAACCAGCTGTACAACTTACCTACTAAATACTGTTGTTAATATTAAATTTTTCGAGACTGATTTAATTTAACTGGAATCGACAGCAATACACTTTAATTACTTATCCTTTATGAATATGAAAATATGAAAATACTTACATAATATACAATACAATAATATTATGTTGAAATATTCGTATGTTTATTTAGAATGGATTACAGAGAGTTTACAGTATGGATGATTAATATGTAGGTACTAATATAGCTACAGCATGTAGCATAGGAGTATTGATCACTCTCACTAATAAGATTTCTCAATCGTTCCATTTGCCACTGAAAGTGTAGCTTTTTGTCAAGACTCGTCTTGAGATTTCGATTTTGTACATAGAGAAAGTCTTATCTTCATTTATGACGCTCATCTCCAAGCATATTCTACTTATGAATGGATTTACACTTTCCTTTTCCGTTCGAGTTTCCATTTTCCCATTTCCATTCGTTTCCTCTCTCATTTTCTCTTTGACTCTTTCAAACGAAATCTATTTCCTACTTTGCAAGTCTCTCCCACATCTCTCCACGTGCACTCGTCATTTAACACATTGACTGACACATAAACTGCGTTTTCTAAATCTTTTCATTTTTCATCATCAGCCACAGTGTGCAAATATCTAAAGAACAATATCGCCGATATACGAACCACCTATACAAATAACATACAACCATTACACTTATACTAAACACACATAATAATCATTTTAACTAAAGATGCAATACATTAAAATGTAATGTATTGTGGTCCTACTAAGAAATAAAAAATTACATTCATGCTTAAAATTATTCTTTGTTGTATCTGTACACTAATATAGGAAACTTAACCACTAAAACTGTGGCTTCCTTGTTTAAAGCTTAATACCAATACAGCATCTGTATTTGTACATATGTACAAATACAGAAGTATTTTTAAGCGAGGATAGCGTATGTTAATTTGTTTTATTGAAAGATTTAACTTCCTGACACTGACGAGTCTGGCAGAAGGCAATCCCTTCACTTGAGACGGAACCACCACGTGTAATAAAATCAAGGAAGACTATGAACGAGAAGCATTGGTACTAAGTTTAGTGAAATTGTACACGGTCAGGTCAAATTGCCAATTTCCGGTGTGTACTTCGTTTGTTTGGCAAAGTCATGCAAATTGCATTGAAATTTGGTGGCAATGGAACAGAAACGAAATGGAATTGTTTGATCTTGTACTTGTACAGTGACCGTCGTGCCATGTCAACTTGACTTGACTCCATGGTCCCATTCCAATTCAAAGTGACTCTGTAGGACAGAACATTGGCATTATAAAGGAAGGAGTCCACGTCCCTGTCCGTGGTCTCATTCTAGTTTGGTCAAGAGCATTTTATTTTCATGTGCATTTACATTCATCAAGACACTTTCCTTACATGAACTTACGCACACACAAACACACACGTATGCATAAATCAAGGTGCCTCTCGTCGCTTCCTTCGTTTTTCTTTCATTAAATCATTTATAAGCTTCTACATGTGTAATGCATACATTACATAAAGTATACAACTCTTGTGCACTATGACTATGTGCTATAAATGCATGTGGTTCAAACTTCAAACATGTGGCACCTTCTCATTCATATAATATGCATACGCAATGTAAAAAGTAAGCAACACATTCACATAAAATACAGCAGAAACGGTATAGTGGTATACAGTGTAGTGGAAGTGGCACGGTACAGTACCCATGTCCATGATACCTGATACTACGTTGTTGTTGTAGTATTATACAATGCTAATGTAATAATGCACATGTCTATGTAAAGGTTGTGTATACATTTTGTGAACAATTGCTATTCTTATATTGTAGTTTTTCTATTAGTATAACTAATCATTACGACTTATCTATGTAAATGCTTTGGCATTCGGTTAAAAGAACTTGAACTACTTTACAAAGCACTTTAAATTGAATTGCTGTATCTGTATTTGTTTACTAGCACGGGTAATACTGTCATACATAGCTATTAACCAGCTAAAATTCTAGAGCTGTTGCATGTGAATATTGTACACCATAATTATTGGGAATGAAATTGTATTTTGAGGTAAACAGATTGCACTTATGTCATCCAATGTACTGAATAACAATATTCAAATATACAACAGAGCCAATTGAAATTATATTGCATGCATGATTTGGTTTCTTAGATTGATTAATTTTGTGTGAAGAATATTAAATGTAAGACTTTTTTACCTGCAATTTAATCGTCAACCTAATAAATATGCATTTCATGAAACTAAAAATAAGCTGAATTTTAACGATTGCAATTGAGTATTTTACTAATACTTAAAAATGTTTCTTCCATCTCTGCTGATGCAAAGGATAATGTGTATTCATGTTTATCATTAATTTAATTAAATTATTATGCTGTAATATGCCTATCTATACTTATTTACATACAAATAGGAGACACTAATGTACAAATCAATACTAATGAAGCCATAAGCATCAATTAGTTAATTAGTGGTAAGCAGTTATGTATCAGCGTAATTGCACGCATAGGTAGTTTGTGAATAATGAAGTTGTTGAAATTATAGTTTATAAATATTTAGATAATTGTATTACATTGTACCATTGGTATTATACAGACGTGCAGAGACACAGACTTGCCAGCTTGCCACTAGATTTATCCTTTCATTCATTCATTCAGAATTAAACAAGATCTGGCAAAGCATCAAATCTACCGGAATGCACAATGCAAGCCGATAACATTGCATGAGAATGATTTGTGTCTTACACAATTATACAATAGTGATAAAAAAACTTGAAATACATACCTAACACTATAATAGCAATATTTATTTGACACTCCAATTTAGTACTATACATTAGGAGCACCTACTTATTTCTATGCATTGAAACACAGGAGCAATGTGACTACTCATCCGTATACCTCTAAAATGCCTGTGGTAAAGCAAAGCACTAACAAAACTGCAAAAAGACGTTTCGGATGAATATGCCATAAGGATTCTGAGAAATAGGAGAATTTATTTTGTCTAGAGACTGAGGTGCAGTTGGGTGGTATTACATAATACAAGAATGATTTTGGATGACGTACACTAGAAATCGGGATGCGGAGAATAAAAGTAGGCGCACTCTTATACTCCTCAGCCTCACCCATAACATTTATCTGTCTCAACTCAACCTCAACATAAAGTTCAAAGAGCACAATCCTTATATCTAGATATATAGAACACCACAGCAAAGCCAAACTTACACTATGTACATAAAACACACAGAAGGTTACTAATGACGTAAAGTAAAAAGATGAGATTTTCAGCTCCTGGTATTACAAAATGCACAAATGCACATTCCCATGCTATATAGACACTATGTGTGTACAAACTAACCCTACTTATATGCTACATTGACATAGAGCTATGAAAGCTTGAATGAAATGTGTCGTTATCTGTGAATAATTCTCGGAGAACATAAAATGGGACAGAACGGATGACGACGATTGTAAGTGAGGATTTTTAGGGGAATGGTATGGTTTGACGTGGCGTTAGTGTTGGATTGGAGATTGTACGTATTAGGTTGACGCAAAAGGAACTGGGAATATGTAGGGAGGAGGAGGATGATGATATACGTGGTTGAAGTGACTGTTGTAGATAAGAGAGGATGGGAAGGCAAGGCGCAAAGGCAAAGCAAGTCAAGGCAGGGACTGATGACTGTGTAGCAAAAGTAGACAAGGAGACCTTGGCCATTGGCTTTTGCTAGGCCAAGCTTAGAGTCTCAGCTCCGATTCCAAGGTTTCCAGGGTTTCCAAGGTTGGAGTTGTCGGTGGCGGAAGGTCGAGCTCCGATTCAAGGTTGACTCTCCACCTTCTCCAGCCGAATCCACTCCACTTGCCAACCACCATCAGGGCCAAGGACATTCACTCACACATACACACACACATACATGCATTTGAGCAACACACCACCACACGACCATCCAGACACACATCCATCCTCACTCCATTTATTTCACTGTGTAAAATGTACTATGTGTTCATACACTCATAACAACAACACACACAGCAATGCATTGCACTCGCACTAAAAAAGAACAGGGTGAACAGTGTCTTCTTCACTCGTACTTACATACACACACAAAGAACGCCAAAGAAATCATTGCCGAACATTTTTAGCTTTATGGCCATACACCATATGCCCTCATGTCGTGTGTAGAGTATCTGTACAGTGTTTCAATTCAATTGTAATGCTCTTCGGTTCTCGGGGAATCACCTTTCGTAAACTATACACAGAGACGCTTGCACTTTAGCAGCACTGCCCTAAACCTTGCAAATAGTTGACTCTGCTCACCGTGGCCTTTGGAGTTCATTGGTGCGGATCATAAATTAATATTAACTAAAGCATAGCATGAATTAGCATGCACACAGGATTAAAAATGCCTGATATGCATTCGTATAGCTTTAAGCAATTCAAGCTTTAAAGACTCAAAAGCAATTGTGGCTATAAATTCACCTTTGTCCATAGACTTTATATTAAATATGCATTCATGTATATTTTTGTAATGCATGCCAAGGTATTTGTATGTGTGATGATCAGTGATTAAAGTAGCTTGTAGCTATATGCATACGTGTAAAACGATAGAGGTAGAATAAATAAGAAAAAATAGCAATAAATTATAAATACCTAATACCTACAATAGGAATAGACACTAGATAGGTACATCGTATACCTGTAGAATGTAGATTAAGACATTTCATGAAAACGGAGATGTATTTCATATATAAACTTTCGTGTATAAAACCTGATTTGGTGTATATATGGTGAAAAGAGAAAAAAATGATGCTGTTCGGAGTAAATATAACGTCAGTTTTTCTGAGAATGCTCTCGATGATACGTAGGATATGTTATCAAAGATCCTGTTGCATTTTTATTGTATAAACTCTGAAATGGACTTTTGAACTTGGAAGGCAAGTGGAATGATCGGAGCACATTTTTTGTAGCTTCTGCAAAGGATGCCTTAACAGTTCAATGATTTGCACCCCCATGTTTAGTTCTCTATGTAATCTTATTTGCAAAGTTTATCACAAAGAGTACCTCTACAACAAAGTTGCTGACTCAAATAAGTATTTATATACACAGCCATACACGTTTAATGCGATTCGTAAAAATAGTCTAAACGTGTACAGTATTTAAGTAATGTGTTTTTGTGCACATTCACATCATTCATAAGCTAATTTCAACTGTGACATTTGAGCAAAAATTGTTCTGCAAATAGCTCGTGCTTTTCTGCAGTAATTTGCTAGCATTTTTACACATAGTATAAACTAAAGGTCATTATGTTACTTCCCCTAATAATGTATGTGTATCTCGGAATCTGAGTTATAAATTTATAAGTAGATTAGAGCCTTGTAGAGTTGCTTGAATTTGAAAAGCTATACTTGAGCTTAACAACAATGACATTGACTTTTCCAAGGTATTTGCCTTGACATTGACATTGGTTTTGGCATTGGCATTGGCATTGGTAATGAAATGAGTATATTTTATTATTATACCAATGTTAATGATTTTAATTGCTGATGTGTACTTCTCTGTATACTCATGAATGTATACATTACACATGCAAGCATTGTGCTTCCATTATTTATAACTAACTCACACTACACAACCTTTAATAAGCCCATTACGTAAACAGAATATGAGTTGAATTGAGAAAAGAATGAAGCAAGTGTATAAACTTTAATTGAGTTAAACTTGAAATTGTTTTTATGACGAGTATAATAATAGGAATCCATTTGTTAGAGGCTAAAGGCCATATTATCATTGTAATCCAATGCTCTATGTATTACTACCAGCACTTTGCTTAAGTGTTTTGTACAATATCACAATTCCTAATGTGATTTATGATATACCTGACACAAAGCACATCTACAGTATACCTCACACACACTCAAATACATCAACTGTGTAAAGAACAAATCCATAAAAGATAGGGCAACTCATTATACTTTATATTAATGACTATTGCAAAAGTTTGACTTTGAGAGAATGAGGATTTCCATTTTCCATTATAATGTGTCGTGTGTGTGTGCTATGAGATTAGATTCCAAAAGTGAGTTCAGTGTCGAGTGTGGACTAATAGGGAAATTGAATTAGTATTGGGCAGGTCAAGGCGATGGCATTGGCATTGGCAATGACATTGGCCTGGCCTAGAGAATTTTTCATAGATTGTGTCTGAAAACGACTTCTGTGCTCCTATCTCTTCCCATTAAGTATGCATGCACACTACCACTGTGTATGTGTGTGTATATTAACAGCACATTAAAATAGGAATTCTCATGTGTACTATATATACTCGAGCAAAGAGTTATGATGAATTATGTGAGGTGAGGAAGGTAAGTAGTTGCACAGTAGACTTTACTTTTTACTTATGAACAACCATACAATAAGTAGCATGTAAGTAATAATAACACACAAACACACACAGATACTTACTTGGACTGTTTTACCCTCTCGCCTGGAATATTTGCATTATCCTTATATCCATTACATTACTACAATGCATATCTATTCCATTGCACTGCTCTAGTATCCAATATGTGTGTGTATTTGTATGTAGTATGTATAATGTGTGCACATACACAGTACACTCCATTATGTTCGGCAATGTGTTTACGTGCATGTGCACATGAATAACTGAGCACACTACTACTATGTCTTCAGTTTATGAGTGTCATAGTCATGAGAAGCACTACATAATGTATAATAGGGTAAAGCAAGGCTGTGGTGCACGTATTGAGTGCGCATTTCATTGGAATATTAGATTCGTAACACATAAAGGGATATTTTACCTTGTGCTGCTAGTTTTACGAGTGTTGTAGAGCAGAGGGGAATAATCGGAGAAGGATAACCATGAAAATACTGGAATGGCAATGGTCTGAAGTGTAGTGACATTGGGGCGTCTTCTCGAAGGCTGATGCTGACCTCGAAATCGGAGAGACGATGAGCAAGACCTTCCAGTTCCAGGGCGGCCTTCACTCAATCTAATCACCAGCTCATCCGCCGTCATCCTGTTTTCCATGAAACAACCTGTTCATGGAATCCTAGTCCAGTCCACTTCATATTCTTATGCTATAACGTTTATTTATACCTTCATACACACACTTATTAATGCATACTCTAGCTCTCTGATGTGTCTTTTCGTAAAATGACTTAGGCATACTACTATGTGTATGTATCATCATGCACACTTATCTACTTGTATATAGTCATTAGTGATGATTATGGATTGCAACCAGAATATTATTTAGGCATTTATTAGACGAATGCTGTAACAAAGCAACATGTAACAAAGTAACAATACATTACCTACATTAGTATATAGACACATCTTTTTAATTTTTTTTAATGTTTTACACCCATTAGACACACTAATAAAGGAAAACTGCTTTCTTGTAAATTAAGCATGTGTCAATGTATTTACGGGTGTGTGGCTTGATTTTTTTATAAAATTATTTTTATACAAATATGATATGAATTCATGTATGCATTACGAAGAAATTTTAATTTTAATCATAAGTTGCTAATTAGTAAGAAATGATTATTAAGAATTAAGGAAACCACACAGTTCATACGAGTTACTAAGGATGTGTGTGGGTGGGAGTATTATTTGTAATGTGGTTGGATTCATGTGATATAAAGGATGTGAATCAGAGGGTTGTTTATTGGGTTTCGAAGAAATGGAAGAGTTCAGTTCATCAATGCCAAAGGCAGAGAATGTAGGTCCGGATGCATTTTTCGGAACGGGTGAAATAAAATTATATGGAGCATGCGGATGACGTAAACAACCATCACTCGCATATATTGTACGATGATTCTATGTAATGCAATAATACTTCTACTACTGCTGTGTATTAAATCCAGTCACACTCGTGACTCGTGACTGGGTTGTTATTGTATGAATGTTCTTCTTGATGCATTCACTGCGAAGTTTTTTGCATGACGAACATTTTATTACCTTGTAATTTACTGTTATTACCTTCGTAAATTGCACGTAGTTGTTCCAGCCCTGTGAAATTGGAGTTATGCCTTGTACACATTTTATTATGTGACAAATGACAAAACAGGCTTATTAATGGAGATATACAATTTACTACTAACGCACTAATTATGTACTGTATCATTTCACAAAATAGCTCTTACATAATATTGCAAATTAAAGGAAATTAATTATATTTTGTATTGTAGATTAGGTATTTTTTGCATTAAGTATCCAATTGAAAAAATGTTCTGTAATATAATTTTTTGGAGATATCCCAATTAGGTCTTCGG
>JAQFYB010003519.1:0-19135 GCA_034694085.1 Pogonognathellus longicornis | reverse complement strand
TTGGTGAATTTGGTGATGTTACATTTGATGCATTGCATTTGCCCCTGGGCGGCACCCTGGTAAGCTACGCCACTGAGTCACATTGGTCCTAACCCAACACTTTTGTTAGATAGGAATAGAATAGGTAATTTTTCTATTTCCCCTGCACGTAGATTTTATATTTATTTTATTGTTTGAACAAGAAAAAGGTCAATCACTGACAATATACTGACAGACTTAAAATAATTGACTATGTTTGATTTCATGAATATTATTCAAGCACATACTTAATTTATGTCAATGTAAATTATGTTCTCATATTTTGAGACCCTTTTTACACTTTTAGATTTTTTGTAATGATGAATAACATACAGGCTGGAACAATGAGGTTGGAAATGCAAATATCGATGTGGAATGAACGTTTGCATCATGAGATACACGTTTGTTCCAGACCTACTGCATGGTTGTGTGTAAATGCTTTATATATTTGTATCAACTGTTCTAGGGAAATATGCAAGTGAGCATATTTGTTTGGTGCATGTGCAACGATGATAATCCACGTTTTATTTTCATTAAAATTGTAAACAGGAAACAAAAATTATAGATATCTTCTAATACAGTTGCGTCGTCTTATTCGTGGTGCTAATTGCCATTACAAATGATTCTTTATGTTTTATTCAGATTCTTTAATTAATTTATTAAAGTTCAAGGTCATTTTGCTTGAAAACTAATTTTGTATGAGCAAAGCACTATAATTGAGACGAGGTTCACTACAATTGATACATCATAATGTCCGCATTTATGAATGTAATGTTTAATTGATGGGGGATTGGACGATACGATGGGATGTATATTATGCCCTTGTTAAAACACGGATTAGGCTTTTATTAGCCAAAGCCAGTTTTTAACTGTATTAATTTTGTCTTGCTGCAAATATTTGGAAGTTGCTAGGAATCATATTTTAGTCTTGTGGTGCTGATCTTGATTGTAAATACAATGGCATTAGTCAAATATGGTTCTGTGATACTTAAGCTACAGGATTTGTGGCTAATTCTCTCAACTGAACTGTGAATAATCAACAGAAGAGCAATATTTGCTTAATGGATAATGCGAAATGTTAAGCTGAGTCTCAGCAATAACCAGCAAGCAACTCACGTAGCCAAAACTTCTTTCCCATATCTCCAAATATTTCGCCCTGACATTCTGTTGAACTTCCACTTACGTAAATTGTCTGATGTGAGAGTGTACCTACTACTTAACCAGCACCTACTCAGCAGCACAACTTGTCCTCTACTTGCCCTTCATATGATTAATGTTAATGTTAGTACTGTTGAGTGTTGACAGATCTTGAATCGCTATTGCAAAACAGGTAGTCCTTCTGAATTCAACGGAAAAGAGAACTATTCTTATTTCAAATATTTGAATAATACATCTGCATAAGTAGAAGCGGTTCAACGGTTGTAAGAACATAGTTATTATTAAGTTCTCAAACTACATGGTGACTTGGTGGTGTAACATGGCCAGCGGACACTAGTGAGAGTCGTCTACACTCGTAACAGGAAAATTCTTACTAAATTTGCCGGTTTTATTTGTTATAATCAAAAGATTCAATGTAGGAATAAAAAATGTTGAAGAGGCCATATTTTTCAAACCCATACATATTTTTTGAACCCAATCCAAAAATCCAAACCCCAAAGTATGAGGTCACATAAAACCGAAAACCACCCCAAACAAGCAAATTTTTGACTTGAAATTCCTTAATTTAAGGACAACAAATGCCAACACTTGTTGGCGCCCCACTGACCAATAGTTCTGAATTTGCATTCATTCAGAATACCCATTTTAAGGCTTATTTGATTTTGATTCTCAAAATATTTGAGCAAAGTATCTTTATAAAATGCTGCTTTTCTTTTAAGTAGTAATGTAAAATAATTTCAATCCTACTAATGTACTTGGCCATACGTTCGAAACTCAACACCGTACTTCTTAGGCAACGACCCCAACCCTAAATAAACGACAGAGTTGGGTTAACCCTAAAGTAGTTGTTGGGGATGACGTATCAAGTAGAGGTGCGACTAAACAGGTGTTTTCGTGTTGAAGTTTGGTTCGGTTCGACTTTCATGTTCGGTTCGGGTTCGGTTGGGCCAAAAAAAATTCTTGTTCGGTTCAGTTCGAAATAGTATAGTCATATCGTCATATGCCTCATGTAAACATTACTCAGAATGTGATAAAATTGATTATAAAACTACATAGTATTCTGAAATAACTGAAGTTAATTTATTCATTAAAACCCAATAATTAGGTTTTAAGTTGAGACCCAACAGGTTTTTTGTGTTCGGGTTCGGTTCGAGCAAATTTCTGTTACGGGTTCGGTTCGAGCAAATTTCTGTTACGGGTTCGGTTCGAGCAAATTTCTGTTACGGGTTCGGTTCGAGCAAATTTCTGTTCGGGTTCGGGATTTTCTCAAAATTCTTAGTGGCCTAACACGCCGAACCGAACACCGAACATGTTCGTGTTCGGTCGCACCTCTTGTATCAAGTAGGTATATAATATCATAAAACAATATTGCCACAAAGTCAAATGTCAAAAAGCAGTAAATGATCAGATTTACGCCTTTTTAAAGTTGATCATTTAACTAACCCAAGACAAAATGTGCCTACATATTGAAATATACCGGATTCATCCTTAAATTATAATTTTAGTTTTTAGTTATTTCGCTTACTAATACTAGGAATAAAATGTCTCTCCCACGTTATTGTCGTGGCTCTTACTGGATCATTATGTACTCTGAGGTGGCAACCATTGCGATCTCGGTGAACGCTGATGACTCCGACCGAACTTGTGAGATTCAGTGTTAATAATGTGCCCCCACCTAGTATACGGTGGCTCCCACTAGCGTTCTTGGTAGAACTCACTGTTTTGGGGTGTAGTGGACAGAGTGGACACCACTTATTTATGTTGGGCTCTCTTAGATTTCTATGGAGTTCGTCCTGGTCAGTTTAGCCACGTCCGTTTATACAGGTCTGAGCACTCCGTATCTCCAAGCCAAAAAGTTTGAAGACACAAAATGATATAAAATCGCTGCAGACTATTACTCCCAAATCTGCGGCAACTTTAAATTATTGGAGCGAAACAATATAAAGTACAGCCATAAAACCTCATCGAGAATATTGTTTTTCTGTTTAAATGTAAATGAAGTATCTTCAATTAAATCTTCTCAGTAAATTTCTAACGTATTTTAATGACTACAAAATGTCTTGTTACTTTATTGGCTGTACAACTCAAATTTTGTTCGAATTGTACTGATTAAACTAAAAAATTGACTATTAATAATATGATTTACATGAGTAAGATACTAAAGTCGGGCTTAGTATATCATGCTGCCACCTATTGATTTTAGATAATTTTTGAGTTATGTACACTTCTCCCACCACATAGGAGTGCACAGACCTTTCGGCCGTGGTTTAGCCCTTATGGAATTTAATGTATTTATGCAAACGTCCAACAACTACTGTGTTACTTCTTTACTGCTAAACTAGTTCTCGCCACCGAACTCGTCACAAAATTGACCATCGTCTCACTTAAATTAATTTAACTGCTAGAGTATCAAATCAGGACAGAAATAGTTTAGTATAATAAAATCTGTTTATGGTCCACTTCTTCTACCAATTAAATTTTATTTTGCTCTCCCTGATTCTGGAATGAAATGAGAATGTCACACGAATAACAACTTGGCCCCACGCATCTAAATCAGTTGTTAATGCACACGTTTTAAAAGATTTTAAATATTCATACAGAGTGTTGTTTCTTCCTAGTAAAATGGATTTTAGATTGACATTGAAATACGTATCTGGTTTTTCTCCTGAATGTTACTCTGCAAACTTTATGGCTTCAAGTTTGATATTTTGTAAATGTGATTTTTCTGTGTAATGCCCTCTGGGGGAGACCATGTGGTTTGTACTTCATTAGAGAATGACAATAAAGTTTTGAACTGAAATGAATTGATGTCAATTTTATTAGAGGGACGTTTCGAATCACTTATTTTTATGAAAACATATTATGAAAGATCTTTAAAATATTTAGCAAAGCTGTAAAATTTGAGAATATATACATTTATTTAAATTTTTGCACAATTTTTTTGTTTAACTTTTACAATCTAAAGTAAAATTTTACAACCCAGACGGTATGTACACCTTCATTTCTCTGTACAATGCAACTCAATAGTCAATACCAATCATAAAGCTAAAATATAAAACAAACGACTCATGTCACAAATTAAATTTTGTTTCGAAGACAAATGTGTGTGAATTCTTTTCCTGCTGTCAATATTATCCACAACATTGTTGAGCAATAATGGCGTTTGGCGATATCGATTCGAAGATTCGAGATTTGCTGGAATTTTAAATAATTATCTACTATAATAATAGGAACTCAACTTGAAAAATGCATGTTAAAAGAGCCTAGAAAAAAAAGAAAAAAACCCTTCGCTTTGTTTGCATTTGTGCTCTGAACCGCTGGACGTAAAAATATATTTAGGTAAAACATTTGAAGCTTAGAATATGTAGATGGCTACAGGATATTCAAATTTTAAATATATTTATAAAATATAACAATTTAAAATATTGAAAGTTAATGTTAATTAACGTAGGGATAGGGAGTTCAATGAGCAATAATTACAACAGATCAAAAATATACTGCAGTTCGGTCATAGCTGTAAAAAGTTGTGTTGTGGTTGTGACATCCTCCCTTCACATACACAATCCGTAAGAGGTACAACTTTCCATGCAATTTTCACTTTTTCATTTCATATGTGAAACGTATTTTTGCGTTTGAATTTTTTAAATGTTAAAGTGGTTTTAAATTGTGAAAAGAGCAAAATAATTAGGATTTCCTGCAGTAACTATACAAGTGACCTGAATATTGCTGAACTGTTGTAAAGATAATGATACGAGTAAATATGATATGAGTGTTCAAATGTGAAAAGGAAGTTGAGCATTTGGGTGCATAGAGATGTGTACATATAGCATAGAGGCACTGAAGGTTGTGCTAGACATGTCAAATGCAAATTGTTTTCTTTTTGTTGGTAACTAGAAAATAAAACAATGTTTGGGTTGGTGTTTTTGTTAGAGATGAGAGTTGTTTGGACGGAAGCGTGAGTCTGAGATTTGAGAGGGAAATGAAGAAGAAGAATTGGACGAAGAGGATGGCTGGAGCCAACTAGGAAGTGCAATTGGAAGACGAGGACTACGAAGAGAAAGGCTGACAGAGTGAGACGTTTTGGAATATGATTATGGGAGTCCATCCGCAAGTCTGAGTCAGGTTAGTGTATTACGAGTATTTAATAGCGGAGAGGTATGGAATGAAGGGGATCGGAAAAGACGGGCGGTGAGCTGGGAGTGTGTAGCGAGAGGAGAGTGGGACTGGAGGTGGATGGTGGATGGATGGTGCAGTGGCGGTGGAAGAGCAGGAGGAAGACGAAGGAGATAGCGGATATGAAAATATTAGCGAAGGATGGACGGGAAGTCGAGACGAGGCAGGATACCCGTCTAGCGAGTAGCGACTGAAGACGTTGTATTTGTGTTGGAGCTGTAGTTGTAATAAGCTGAAGCTCTGCGTTATGAAATGATTGGGAGAGTAGAGAAATAACGGGGATTGATGTTTATATTTTATGCGTGTGTTGACTCGTTGTCTGTTGACTTCCTCGCTAGTTTATGTAAACGCTCTCTTCCTCTTTCCACATCAAATTCCGAATCAGGATTGTCTTTTTTCCGGCAACTCTCTTTCCTCTCCTTCTCTGCATCCAGCTTCCTTGCTCCGCTCCACTTTATGTCATAGCCCACGTCTAGCACTCCACTTCAATCGCCTCTCATATTCTTCCAGCCCTGGTTCTCGTGTGCTGCGGTGTCAGTGTATTGCCTGCATATATATTAGATACACAACAGTCGGCAGTCTAGTCTGCCTTCCTATATGCACACACACATAGCACTGTGTGTGCAGTGCATGGTAGTGTGTGGCTACGCGAGTAGTGAGATTGTCGGAGAGAGACAGAGAGAGTTGGAGAGAGTCTCCTTTCAATTACATTACCTCTTGGCTACAGAGGAAGAGTACATAGGAGACAAAGAGAGTAGAAGTAAGAGTGGAAAATTATATTAAAATCAATCTTATTTCCGCTTAGATTCTCCCATGAAACAACGTGGCTCTGGCTGCAGAAGCAATGCTAATATTATAAAAGATGATCTGAAATGGAAATGCGTCCTATACATCCAATACCCACATCCACATTATTCCACCCAACAGAATCAGAACAGATACATTGTACATTGCACACGTCACACATACATTCATGCTACATACTTTACATATATCGCATCCCACATCCTATCCCAACTCCACTGACTCTACGTAAACTTTAAACTACACCATCCATTCGCATTCGCTTCACACGCAGATACAAGACACAGATACAAGTGCACAACTAATTTACATTCCTTTCCTCAGCTCGCCGTCACCGTCGTTTCGTCTCTTCGTTAAATAGACCAAGTCGCTGCCTCCGTGTAATGTGCACTACACCACCGATGCATTGTACTTATCTCCTGCTCCAACTTAATGGACAATACGGGAAAGAAAACACTGATGCACATCTCGCAAGCATCCGTCATACACACAGAAGGCCAGAGAGAATAGTTTCAGTCCATTCAAATGAGTTCACCTTTGGTTGTGTTTTAGGAGGGAGCGTTGTGGAGGTTGCTTAGCTTGGATGTGGCTGAGTTAGAAGAAAGAGGCAGGAGGAGGAAGTGGAAGGAAGGAGAGAGTCGACTGACATTTAGTCATTTAGCCATGTATCTGTGCATCCAGATAAACTATTTATTTCTCAGCACAGAGACAGACAGACGGAGACGGGGAAGGCGGCGGCAGGCCATCCGTGCTTTACACGTCCCTACTTTTACTCCGCTCACAGCAGAGACAGTCGCCGATAAGAAAGGAAATGGAAAGTGGTCATGGAGACACTTAACACTAACACAATCCAAATAAGCAGCACACATCACACATACAAAATCCAAATCATTCCAAACAACTCCTACGTACAAAATTCAACTCAAATAGTAAAACAAGCCCAAGCAGCATCCTCTCACACTCACACATACACATGTACTTACACGATACACTTCTCTCTGTACCTTTACAGCTACGACAGCTTTACAGATTCATCCACAAATAAATCCTCCCAAACGTTTCACTCTTTTACAGTTTGCTGTGCTTCACACATTAGGAGGCCAAGGAAATCTTTTTTTTTGCAAAGCACACGCAATCATGCGTCGTGTTCAAAGAACCTAATTTAGCATTGCACATTTTACTCCATTTTCTTCAAATAATTAATATCTTATATAATAAAATTCTTTTGGGATTTGTAAAACCCCATGTAAAAAAGCCTAAAAAAGGACTAATCTGCGTGTGTTAGGATCTCACGAACTACTCAATGTATCAACCTCAGCAAAACCTTTGCTTGAAGCTAAGACTCCAGTGCACCAACTAAGCTAATGAAATTTCGAAAAAAATATAACCACGGCAGTTAAAATCGCAATTACAATTTAGTAATTGCCAGGACAGAAATTAGCCCGAGGCAAATTAAACTCTCCTCATCAGACAACTAAAACCCTTTCTACGTGATATTTATAGAAACCAGGTAGAAAGAAATGACCTTTTGTACTCGCATTGAAATATAGCAAGTTGAATATGGGTATACCACTATATGTGTTTCAACTTTTGCATTGGTAAATAATTTACATTAATAGTATATTTTACTTCCATTTACTCTTAAGAACTTGCATTGAATATAAAGCTATATTATAGAGCTACTCCGATACAAATTATACTCTCACAATTTATAAAATTCTTTACCACACATTACGTGTGTAAACTACATACTATATAAGTATTACACTTAATTTACTGCAAACAAACTATTAAAGCTATTAAAGTTTGAATGGCATGAGGTTTGTACGAATAAATAGCAGGATTATAATAGAATCAGAATTCACATTAATTCTAGTCCGTTAACTTAATTGATAAAATATTTTAAAGCGATTGCACATGCTCAGTTCTCAAACACAAACCACCCAGTACTCACTCAGTAACCTGAACAAAGATTTTGTCTCATAAATATACAAATATTTTATCACGCATTAATTTTGGACAAAACAAGTTATGAAATCTACACTCTATTATCCTAATAGGAAATTTTGAACCAAGTCTGGGAGTTATGCTTCACAATGCTTCACTTGCAAACTAAAAGCTTATTTAATATATGTAAATACTTGTGTGAAATATTAGAATGAAAATTAATACATTTGTTTGGTGTGTTTGTGTCGTACCATTTGTATGTACTCACATTCATCGTTTTTATAATGCAAATTTATAGAGCAAATGAGCTTGCTTCTCCCAAATACTACACTATACAAGTATCGAACTATATTTATTTTTATAAAGTGGTGCTGATATTACAGATACGTATAAAAATACTGTAACAGATAATCAGTGATATGCTATACATATTATATGTTTAGGAGGCACTTGCAGGTTGTATTTATAGTCTGATGCTAATGCGACATTTATTTCCACAAAAAAGATGAAGGAGAGAAGAAAGTGACTTTCAACTGTTTCAACTGACTGTGCGTGTCACACAGCTCCTATTTATAAATAGATTGAACAAACAATGAAAGGACATGAAAAAGGATTCTTATTTTAACTTGCAAGTTAGTTGATTGTATGAGTTTAAAGTTGAGAGTGACGGAAGGAGGCAAGTATTGATTGTGGAAAGGGTGAGGATTGGATGAAGAGACTAATGTACTGAAGGACTAGCGTTGAAAGTGAGTTGGATTCTGGCGAGCGACACTAACTAACAATGAGAGAGACAAGGGAAGCCTAAAGCTAGAAGGGCAGTTTGGAGCAAGGGCCTATGGGTGAAGACCTAAAGCTGAGCCTAGGAGAGCGTGGTGGCTAACGAGTGGGAGAGAGTCCGAGTCTTTGGCTCTGCTCAATCAGTCCCTTTCATTTTCATCTCAGTCCTCCGGCTCTGCACCAAACTGCACAAACCATTAAGTGTGGTTTGGCCTTTGGACGGGTTGTTATAGGCCCTCTCCCCTTCGTCCCTCATGCCCTCTCCACACACAACACATTCAACCAACCCTTCGTCCGCTTAATCGACTCTGCCACAATTCTCTCCTTCTCGTCCGGCTCTATTTTCACCTGTGCTTTTTGCAGGCTCCACTCCCCCTCTCCACTTTACAATGCCAATAATCACCCCCCCCCCCGTTGTGTCACTAACTCGTTTGACTGGTGCTTCAACCGTCTATTGCTTTTGCAGTGTAGGATATATTAATAGTAACATCAATTGACTATTTTTATTTTTACTATACCTGTGTAGATATAAAAGCATATTATCAGCATACAATAGAAGAGCAGTAAGGTAGGACCTTGTGTTAGAAGGGTGCAGAGATACTTCAATCTGCTCTGGACTACTACAATAGACGTTTCTTAACAATATTTAGGTCCACACCACATCAAAATATTTTTACGCCCCTTCTCTTGTAGAGCATGTTAATTATTAAACATGAACAAAGTCTTATTTACGTATAGCAACGACAATGTACAAACACACATACAGACAGATACACCCGTTTTGCACGAACGAGTTTCAGTTTTGTGCAATACTGTGAGAGAAAGTATTTGTTGGTTGAGGTGAAGGACGTGATGTTTGGAAGAAAGATTTCTTGAGGTCTTGTGTTTTCATTTAGGATGTGACGCAAAGGAGTAGTTGTCAGCACAGTTTTTATTGACATGGCACAGTGACTGTTTTGCACAAAACTACAATTTAACAGCGTCAGCTAGGACTCGACTGTTATTTTTACTTGATGTTTCCCCGTGTTAGTTTCCAAATCATCGTTTTGCGGGTACAATGTGTAATTACCCCTGTGTCAAACTGTTGGATGGAACCTCTAAAACTCCGTAGGTTTCTTACGCTTGAACTCTTCATAACATGCAACTCCTTGCTACTGGATCTCATCCGTTCCATTTTTCCATCATGCCGTGATAGCACATAGCACGGAAGAGTACACATTGATTGTTTACGGCTTATCTCATGGAAAACATGTA
Source organism: Pogonognathellus longicornis (assembly GCA_034694085.1). Taxonomy (NCBI): domain Eukaryota; kingdom Metazoa; phylum Arthropoda; class Collembola; order Entomobryomorpha; family Tomoceridae; genus Pogonognathellus; species Pogonognathellus longicornis. Next base: position 9,004 of record JAQFYB010003519.1, on the reverse strand, counting down.
CACTCATTTGTTCCGCCTCACTTGTACATTATCCTTCTGTACATTAATGCATGTACAAGTGAAAGTAAATGTGTATGATTTTTATTGTTCTCTCTAAACCTGTTTTATGATATCCATTATAAAACTGTACAATGTGCTTGGCAACTGGGAGCCTTCGAGTTCTCAGTTTATTTAAAGGTTATACAAGGTTATATCAAGCCTATACAAAGAAAACAGGGTCCGTGTATTTTTATAATAACACCAAAGAAATAACTCGTGCACCGTCACTTAAGCCACTTGTTTGGAACTATCACACTTGCTATGTCTACTGATTTCCTAAGTATTTATGTGTATTGATTTGGACAATGCTAGGATTGTGTTATCGTCCTGATAAACATTGCTCTAAAAATATATTGCAAAATTAGTATTTCATACAAGTTCGGTTTGAGAATATTAAGAACATACAAGTTTGAAATAGAGTGTAGATGAGGTTGGAATGTGGACAATTTAAGGATTTCTGTTTAGAGCAATTTGTGTTTTGGAGACGTACGTGTTTAAATTAATGACGTATAAAGATTAAATACGTATAAAGATAGTGTATGAAGAGCGTGCGACGCATAGTGTGCATTGTACTTTAAATAGAAATATGTATCAGGTTCTAATGTTATTATATTATAGATAAAACAAAGGGCGAGACATTCAACTCTCTGCGCTGGTTGGAAAACATACGGATGGTTGAGTTGCATAATAATATAGAGAAGAAGAAGAGGAGAAATCAAGAATAGGAATTGAGTGAGGCAGGAGTTGAGACAGTGCAATGAACGCCTGTACAAGTAGCAGGAAAGAATTACATAAAAGCAAGAAAAGTAGTATAATATTGTGTTGTTTTATTACTTGAAAAAAGAATGGTAGTGCGTAATGTAGCAAATAGCAACCTATTGTACACCTATTGTACCTATACAACTAATTATTGTGATGGTGGCTGCTTACTTCGAAGTGTTCGAAGCCTTGAACTAGTTGTGGTGACTTGCAATTGAACTAATTTTATGTGTAAATGCTAAAATTGAGGTCAAACAATAAGTATGTGCTCATTTCTATTTCTTCTGGTTCTATTTCTATAAATTGAAAAGGAGAAGCTTTTAATTTATTTTCACATTTTAAACTAATTTAGGGGGAATCAGTAGCCTTGTCGTCCTTGGCAACCATAATGTAAATCAGAACTGATGGTTGAAATGACGTTAGCAAAAGTGAAGTTTGAATTTGGGGGCTGAGATGGAGGTGGAACGTGTGTAAAATGTATTGGTGTGTGGAAATGTTGAAGGATGTACATGTACATGTATGGCTACAATATGCAGAAAGGTAAATTGATGGCCATTGCCTTGAGTAAAATTGCGAGGAAAGAATTCATTATTGTGAGTTGATGGCGGTGAGGGTATATTGTGGGAATATATAGGTAGCTTATGTATTATTGCCTTTGACATGCATAAAATTCCAGGTAGAATGGAATTAAGGATATGATTGAACAGAGAAAGGAAGGAGACGGGATTGGCGTTTCAGAAGAAGAGAAAAGAAGGTGGAAGACGACGGAAGAGACGAAGACGACGAAGAGATGAATGCGTTGTACAGATTCTTCTTTCATCTTCATATTCCTTTCTCACTCATTTTAATTTGACTCTGATTTTTCTCTTTTGTCAGGATTCATCTGCAATTTCCAAGACTTTTTGAGCATTTCCAGCACTCTCACTTATGTGAGACTCTAAGTGCAGCTACTCTGCTTGGTCGGGTATTCACTCACGATACACTCACACTGTCCCCAGACCAAGGAGTGGCTCCCGGCCTTTCTTCACTTTCTCTCCCCTTCAGCTACCACACAACTAGAGTGTTGCCCGAGTTCGGGCCCCCGTACGGGTTTCGGGTAAACCCGTACGGCTGGCGGGTCGCTGGGCCGATATACAATTCAGGTTCGGCGGGCGTGGCAGACCGTGAGCAAAGGTCTCACGGGTACGGCTGGGTTCGGGTTGCAACTTTACGGGTCACGGTTAACCGAAAAAGCCCATACATTTTATTGCACACTATATGCATGGGTAAGCAAGCGGTTGCTTGCTTTGCAATAATATTCGGGCACGGGCGGGTTCTGGCCGAGAAGTGAATTTGTGCGGGCCGGGTTGGGCCTTGTTTTTTAATTTACTACGGGTTCGGGCTGGTTATGTGCCGAAAACAGCCAGCTCGGGCAACACTCTACACACAACCAACAACCTACTCCAAACCAAAAAATCACTTTTAACCTTTGCAACCTTTTTCAAACTTCAATGCAAACTCCAGGGGCAAAAACCTTCTTGTTAATAGTCCTCTGCCTTTCTGCGTAACTGATTCATCTTTGTCATTATGACATTGTAGGACTTTCTGTCCACCAGTTTCATGAACATGTCACGAAACCTCAGCCTACTGTCCAGAGGTCCAGTCAGAAATGATTTTAGTGTTGCACATTCATCAGTTCGTATCGCCACATTATTCCTCGTCATTCTTCCTCTCATACGTTTTCGTTTGCTCAGGGTCTCCCTCCTACATCTCTTTGCAGCAAAAACTGAAATACTCAGGTAGAGATGTGCTAATTCATGGCAACGCAACAACTGTTACAGATATCGACTCCTTACAAAGGAGAGCAAGTACAAAGCGCACGTGAAACCTTGGTTTTCTGCTTTCTTATGACTGTACTGCAGAATTGGTGGAGCATATTCATAAAATATTATATAGCATTTATAAAAAAGAATAAAAATGTGCTGGTAAAATATAGCGCAGTACAATACACTTGTGATTGTGCCTACTGCGGCGATGTATGCTAAGTTGTACGTACTTGCTATTATAGCTCGTACTTTTTACGTTTGACGTTCACGTAAGACTTTTTTGAAAATGGTTGTTGGGGCGAAATAACCTTGAATATTTTTTGGAATTTCTCTTTGGCACGGGTTGGCTTTGTTGGGAGTTGTGGATGGATGGGAATGGGACATTTGGCTTATCGAAAGAAAGTGAGAGGGAAATGGGAGAATGGAAGTCGGTTCTATTGCTCCCGTTCTGCTCTTCTGATTTGAAATCTGTTGACGAGCTTCCTTCTATTCCTAACAAGGATTCCTTCTCAAATGTGACACAAAGGACCACGTCGACTCTTTGCATCGTCTTAATGCATTGTCGTGTCGTCGTTTTGGTAATGTGAGCCAGGACGACCTCATTCAACTCTTTGGTTCGCAGAGAGAAAAAAGGGAGCTTAGCTACGAGTAATAATAATACGTCTCATACGTCATCCATATATCTCCCACACTTCTTCCCTCTTTAGTACAACTCCGTGTTCACAAAATATTACGTGCACGGCTAACAATGAATTCTCCATAAATTGATACAATTCTCTATCCACACCGTGCACATAATAATATCAGATCGGGATACAGTGATGTTAATATTAACATGCCGAGTGAGGCACATACACACACGTGTATTATTTGTGTACATGTGGATGACTAATATTTTATATGAAGCTGCTTATTCATATTTGGACGGATCGAGTCTCCCGATGTAGAAACTGCTTTAACTACACATATCGAATTTATATATTTAGCTACACTGAGATATGCCTGTGTTATTATTGTACATAAATGTGGACTAGCATAGATGGAAAATGGTTGATGGAAAATAGGTGGATAAGCCATGTAAATATGTTGTATGTAGCATGTAGTTGTTGAGAGTTGAGGATGGAGCTACAGCCGATACGGTTGGAGTTCAATAATAATACGTGTCCTCTGTCACAATTCGCTATTATTCGCTTTCTCCGATAGTGAGTGCAGAGTGTAATAAATAATATTATTATCATCTATATCATGGCAGTGACAGTATGGCTGTAAGGGTAGGGAAAGAGAATAGGATGCGGATTGGAGTGCGAGAGAGAAATGACAAGACGGAATAAGGGAATAGAAAACGCAGTACATAGGTTGACATACAGATAGGTTGCATGTATGATCTTCCTGGAGGGCACGCACAGGTGAGTCACCAAAATGTATGAAAAGCTTAGTGTGGTTGTTATAAGTTGTAAGCCAACCAGACAGGGAGAGTCCGTAGCGTAGTTGTAGTCCCCCTCCACTATATCTTGTGTAATAATATTTGATAGTATTTTTACAGTTCATAAAATGATATTCCACTTTCCTCTATAGAGATACACAAAATATAATGTTGACAATTTACAAAGCACATAGATGGAATAGGGGAACACATTCAGCTTCAGAAGAGTGAGCATGGTGCATATTGACAGCAGTGGCAGTGTGCGGACTCCCTGGGAATATTCCAATGCGTAGCGAATAAAAACACGTCAAGCAACCTGACATCAAAAAACTGCCTTCTGCTATAACCAACTTTCAGTGGGCATAGCTTAGAACTACAACTTGACTTATAACTAGCTCTTTCCAATAACATCACAGTGAATAGAATGATACCCCACCAATATGAATACACAAAATATGTCGATGAAATGAACTACGCATTCCACACAACACTCGCAACACTCCAAACTCACAATGCAAAACAACCACCCACCATACAGAAATTGTTGCGTTTTATTCCCATCAAACTTTCTCCTTTACACCACTTTAGCTTCTACTTTTATTCCAAACAATCAATGCGGGCACAGTCAAATGCCTGGGCTGACGAAAGACAGGTAGCAGCTCACATTTTTTGTTTTTGATTGACAGTCATCTGGGCTTCTAGATCCGGAGATTCTCTCTCTCGTCTGCCCCCTTTCAAAACCAGAGTGGACTTTAATTGTACTCTTTCCACAAATCACTATAGCTGATAATACACAGAAGCCACACAAATAATATTCTTTTCACAATCCATTGCACATGAAATTATAACTTAATGCACGTTCAACTGATTTGTTTCGCAGCAGATGAATAATGTTTCAGTCATTCGAAAGAGCAAAGAAGTTAAAAACATTGCTCAATTAACACGTTTGCATGCAGAGGAAGCTAGGTGCAATTGGAACACTTTTCTTTTTATGAATTTTTATAACTCGGCATAAAAATGTTGCATCACTTTATTGCATGTAACATTTAAAGCCGATTCTTAAGTGTTACTAATTTTATGTGCTGTAATGTACTCGTGGTATAATTTTGCTTAAATGACATTTTGTGTTCTAACTGACACTAGTAGTGTCGGTGTCGGGTCGGTTGGAACACGATGGAAAAAGAACGATTAACAATTAAAACTTTACAATTTTATGCCGTAAAATTAGGAAGTAACCTTTGTGTGACTCGTTTATTAATTGGGACAACTTGATCTGTTCAATTTCCCTAATAATTAATTTTAGCAATTCCAGGTTTCTTCTTCATTCATATGTTACATGCAGTCTTTACAGATCTTTTAAAGTAATAATATACTGAATTCCCCATAAGTTGCAAATTGTTATACTAAAACTATCATACTAAACTATTCAGAAGAGAATAACAAATTATTTTATTATTGATATGAAATAATATTCTTGAATATAAAGATTGTTCTTTGAAAAATTCTTACATGTTCAGGATTGTAATAGCTGCTGTAAATAAACAATCCGTGGAAGAAGAAAAATTTACTGTAAGGTAAATTTAAAGATGAAAAGAGGTTTTTATTTTTAAAATCGTCAATTCCAAACACATACCAGAAATATTTTGTTAGACTAAATCATTAATTTAGAATTAAAAATTTCAGATGATACGATTCCGTAGGTACTTTAGTAAATACTGGTTATATTCCAACCGACACGGTATTCCAATTGCATCAAGCTTCCCCTACAACAAAATTAAATGTTGAGAAAAGGACTAGCTAGGTAGTGGAAAAAATAGTTTTTGTTACTTGGATGGAAGATGTGAATGTGTAGGTGTGCAGTGAGTGCTATACTCCAGTTGTTTCATTTCTACTCATATTATTACAAATGGAGAGACGTGGCATAGATGTAATATCAATATGCACATAACTTCTGAAGGTGAGAATGTTTGAAAAAGTCGTTGAATCCGTTGGATTTTGATTCTTCCTTTGCAAAATGCCGCTTGTCGGTGGATGCGTATGTACATTTCATGTGATAAAATTTGATTTTGTAGAATTTAAGCACCGCAATAGTATCATTGTACATAAAAAGTGCACATACTAAATAAATGGACATTCATCGTAGTAAAATGAATTTCAATATTTAGAAGACGTATTATGATGATAAACACAGTCGGGTTGCTTTGGTTTTGTTTAGGTGAAACGTGTAGAGCGTGACTAATTTCGGATAGTACACGTGTGTGAGGTATTCAGCTCGACTTTAGATTCTGGAGCTGCTCTCGTGAGAGTGGAGGTGGATGGAAGGAGAAAGGGAGATGAGCCAACAAGTCAGTCTACCTGCTTTGTTTACGTGATTCCAGATTTCTTTGCTGGGCTTATTATCAAATGACGAATTATTGTAGCTCTTTCATGACTCCACATTCTCAACAATTTACATAACTCAATGTTTACATTATGCAATTCTGTTTTTTCTATTTTCAACCACAAACGACAGACGTCCTTACGTATGAACCCTCAGCACTGCGAATATTATAATAATAATAAAGTATGTCGTAAATCAAACATTTTATTTCTTCCCCAACCGCTGACGTGACCCGGCTTTTATATAAGTTGTGTTCGTCTTTTCCTTTTCTAAGAAAATCCTCGTTGGATTAGTAAGTCAGTTCGAATCTCGTCATAGGGAAATCATAAATTGATAATTTCACAGCCTTAGACGTTGCTTAACAAATATGATCATCACAATTAGTGTTAAATATTTATCGAGGAATATTAAAACATGTCCTTAGTATTTCTTTACACTAAGTACTCTCACATTACATACACTGACTTTTGTCAAGACTCACATCTTCATATGAGCCAAATCCGTATCTGTATCTACTTATCTGTAGTAATTAGCCCACAAAAAACTAGGGTTTTGTCATAAACCAACTTCTCGCTAGCTTGAAAATGAAATGTGATTTAATACATAGTCTACAAATTATATCTTGCAAGGAAGGCATTCATCATTTCTCCGTTACAAAACTTAAATGCCTTTGTCGTGAGTTCACTTACATCTACGATTAGCGGAATAAAAGGTCATTATTAGGCACCAAGTCTGTTATTTGTTTTTGTTGTATGTACATTAAATGTAGTTTCTCGGTTCTTGGCTGTTTATTTTCGACGTAAGTGTAAGTGGTTGGATTTTCTCATGTGTAGTTATTTTGTGGAAGTGTAAATGACTATGTGACAAAGTGACAATATGGTATTAAAATTAATAAGAGAAATCACGTGAGATGTGTATTGAGATGCTGGTGATAATAATGCTGTCCCGTCTAAGTATTTTTTCGTGTTTTCTTATTCTGAGTCTCCAGAGGCTTCCATTCATTTCATGCTTTCTCCGAATCTGCTCCGTCTGCACAGCTAAGGCTTCTATTGCCATTCTCCTACATTCTACAAATATTGTGCACTCACAAAACTTACATTTATCACCCACTACCGTCTCTTCACCATTTCATGCCTTATTAACATTAGCATCCCACTCTCCCAGACTCACTCATCAAACATTAGCCACCAAACAGAAATATTATTACGTCATATCCTCTACCGTCCGTCAGCTCACCGTTCTACACTCAAGTTCTCACGTCATCAAATGTCCTCTGCGGTAGATCAACTCGAAAGGGCTGAGTATGTGTTTGACAATAAATGATTTGATTTGATTTGAAACAGTCCAAAAAATCTACTCTTTACTTTGAAATTATTTTCTGGCTCTTTTGCAGTTCATTTCTAGTCTCTCTCTTCTGGTAACAGTCAGTCACTATATAAACACTAAACAAGTATCCTCAAATGAAGATCTTGCCACAAATGCACAGGATGCTTCTCTGCATTAAACTAAATAACAATTAGAAAGCCATTTATAAAATCCGACACAAATAAAATTGAAAAAATTGGGTCACCACACCCTTCTTTCTCATTTCAGCCGCTATTGTAGATGCAAGGAAAGCTTCACTCAACAATTTATATTTTGTTCAAAGCAATTCCAGAAAAAATAAATGTTTGCAGTCGTCTCGTGATGAACTGATTCCTTCATATTAACCCATGAACCTCTGTCGAATAAAATTTGAGTCGATCTTGATGCTATTAAAATAACCGAGAACATTTTCTACCAATTCCGATTATACATTTTTGCTGATAGATAATGTAGAATTTGGGAAAATTGTAACTAAAGGACAAAACTTTAGTTATTTTGCAATATCCGTATAATATGTGTACAAGGTAGAGTGTTGAGCAGTATTAGAAGTAGTACGTGTGTCGATTGTGTGAAAAAATACATTTTTGAGAGAATGAAATATTAATTTTTGTTGTGTAGTTGAACTGAGTGTTGACGAATGGAAGTGAAATGCTGCGGCTGTCATATTTATTTATGTGGATGTGATATGAGATGGGAAGATGTGTGGTTGGTGGGACAACTGGTTTTGAGCGTACAGTGTGGAGGGAGGGCAGCTGCAATTCGGAAGCCACTTGATATCGTAAGTGTGCAATAAGTAAAGAGGCAATTGAAGTGGAAGCAGAAGAAGAAGCAAGAGCGGAGTAGATGTATCCTCATTCATACATGACATCTTATTCCATCGCATTCTGCACACACAACTAATCAATCCGAATTATGTCAAAAGCCTTGTTTCTCTTGTCTTTTCCATTTCCATTTTCCAACCTTCCGTTCCTTCCAGCTCCAGCTCCTTCCCTCACTTTCTGAAACACTCTTCTGTTCCCCTTGTAGTTCCAGTCCGTCCAATTTACCTTATTGTTGCGAGCAGAAAGACAAAAGCAAGGTGCAAATGCTGAGGCAGTCAAATACAACATTCCTCCTGCTACAACCTTGCCACCTCCTAGCAAGTCCTACTTGTAGCTACCAGGGTTGAAAGTCCGGGAGATATGGAACTACGGACATTTACGGAAAAATACGTATTTTACGGGAACGAAAAAA
>JAQFYB010003518.1:0-19135 GCA_034694085.1 Pogonognathellus longicornis | reverse complement strand
CTTAGATCCTTCCAAGTTCCAATGACTAACATTACCATGCGCGTACCCAGGGATGTGCACGTGTACCCCCCAGAATTTATTAAATAATTCGGGTGAATAATAAAATTTATTCACCCTGGGTTTTTCTGTGAGGTTTAATATTTTCCTTAGGAGGTGAAGGATTTTTATTAAAACGAACGAGATGAATGAGTGTTCATTCTTGCCCATTACGGATTAATTATTATATTTTTGTTGGAACCCTTTTTTATTTACTTTCTAAGGCCAATAAGTGTGATGGAGCAATGCGAGAATAAATAAATAAAAAGTTGTGACTGTAGCTCGCAGTTGTTGTTTATTTTATTTACAATAATTGCTGTTGAAAGTATAAGAGTAGCATGTCATATCTGCAAATGTTTCACTTTTATGTCCATAAATATAATTAGATTTCAAGTGTGGTCTAAATGGTCTTCAGGGAGGGTGTCCGTCCATTTGAAGTATGCATTGTAATTGCATGCTTTTAGGATAGCCATAGAACACTCACGTCATATTTCTGCAAACTAAACATTTATTTAGTAGCCCATAATTTTTGACACTTGTTCATACGATACACTTTGATCATTTTTGCTCTAATTGGAAAATAAGAATAGTTTGACATTTGATTGATTTGATGCTGATGAACAATGAATGAAGGTGGCAAAATAAGTGTGGACTTGTGAAAGTATCTCTCTAAATTATTTTTTGGCTACTGAATAGCTGTGTGCCTATAGTGTGTCATAATAATAAGGGTATATATATTTGTGAATTCACAATCAACGAGTTAAAGAACACATAGGTCTCTTTTTGTTAGCGGGTGAGACTCGTTCAGAGACTCCGTTGGAATGAAATTGATATTGATATTGTTATTATTAGTAAGTAGCCATAAGCTGCACGAATTAATTAGCAAAGCACTTGTGGATTCTCCTGTAGTCTCATTTCAGAAGATCGATCTCTTTCTGGATATTCTCCCGGGCTCGAGATTCGTACTGATTCCTGAATTCCTTAGTTGCAAAAATATTAGGAATTTGAAGAAAACTTTGCAGCACCTAAAAAACCAAAATTTCACCATCGATTAATGTGAAGAGTACTAAAAGCAATTTGCTTGAGTCTTTGATTTGATATTCTTTAAATGTCAAATGGAGAAAAGTTCGACCTTTATACGTAAATTGTTATAAGCAGAGTCTGAGATGAATTCATACTCTTCCCGAGTTTTTTCGCTGAATTTGGAATACTCTTCCCAGTCGGAAGCAAAAATAGCAAAATTAATATCGAGGAAATAATGTTGGTCCTCTTGTCCATAAACTCCGTCAGTTTTATGTTCCTCCGTTGAATTGGACAAAGACAACTCTATCAATTCACAAATGCGTTCTGCCAACTCCTACATTCATTTCATAAAATTCATAAATAATAATAAATATATCTTTCTTTAACATTTGAAGTAAAAAATTAATGAAGTAACCTTGTTCAAGGATGACTCTTCCACGAACTCTCGAAACTTTTCAATAGATTTTTCAGCATTTTCCGTGGATTTAGTATCATAATAAATTCTAAATCAAAAAATAATAGTTGCTTAAGCCGTGTCATTTTTGTATGTGTATAGGTGTGAGGTATGCAACTGTAACGAGAATAAAACAGAAGACTTACGACTGAAAGACGAGAGCTGCCAAAACAGCTTGGGGATTGGATAAAGAATTTTGATATTTTTTGAAATCGTTTAATTTGGAGTTTAAATGCTCAAGATCGTTGCAGATTCTTCCTTCGTAGGCAGATTTGATCAATCCTAGCCATTTGTCCCGCACACCGCTGTCAACTTCAGCCTTAGTACAAAATTCAGACCATAGCTCCTCCGTAGTGTCACTCATTCTTATCTTTAGTTAATTTATTGCAGTTGTGACAATTCTGCCCACACTCCTTAATATTTTAGTGATGGGAATTGCCCGAATAGAATTTTGTGAACTGAAATGTCAAGAAATTGGGCGAGAAGTTTTTTGAATGGCTGAGAGGACAATAAATCCAGAAATTAGCACAGATTGAATTTCCTCACGGGAAAACCCGGGCATCGATCCGATTTTGGTTTTCCCCGAATTCCGTACGTTGTCGTTGTCGACCTAGGAGTCCATTCCATCCATTCATTCACACATGCATACATTTTGCCCATATCTCAAATATCTCTTATATTATAGTCAAGTAGAAATATACCAATCTACAGGTAGCCTATATCAACATGCAAAAATAATTCTGCCATTGCCATTCCCATAAAATTAAACCACGTGCAATCCTAAGTGAAAGACTTTTTCCAAATGAATCATAAAAAGCGTTTCCTTATTAAATTTTTACATTTCATTTCAATTGGTATTGGCATAACGTGTTGACTGTTGAGTCCCGAAATAGAGTTTCAACAATTTACAAGTGGTTCATCAATCATAATATCTATCATGGACATAATTATAATCCAATACCTACGTCAATTCAGTATGTAGTTGTTCGGAGAAATAAAGTTATCAGAAGCAGTGGGTCATAAAATTCTTTGTAAAGAGATGTAGGTATTTGCAAAATGTGCATCTATAGCGTTGCTTTGTTATAAATTGAATTTAGATTTAGCAAATACAGAACGAGCCAGTCAATCAACAACACGATAAAGGATGAAACGCGAAGTGAAGGATTGAGTCAACAGTCCTGACAGACGTCATTAACTGATAAAACGTTACTCATAAGTTGGAAATGATGCAAATTAAAAGTAAAACATGTTTACTTTAAATAATTTCAGATAAGATAACAAACTTCCTCTTTGAAACCCAACTAACCACCACAGACTCAACGTGTGATTCAACTTTAACTTTGACAAACAACAAATAAAATATCCATGCCATAAGAACAAATAATTTATTTGCCATAATTAGTACTGTGTAGAAATATTAGGTGCAAGGCTGTATTGAGGGGGCAAAAGGGACATTTGCCCCCTCAATATTCTCAAATACCAAAAAAAGATTTATTTTGCCAAAAAAGTGCAAAAATGGCGAAATTTTAATAATTGTGCATCGAGTTAGTATTTTGCGCCTCCCGAAATGCAATCCTAGATACGGCCCTGATTAGGTGTTTCATGATTTTAGTAGCAATAAAAAGCATTCGCAATTATTATGAGTTTATTCACTATCTAAATACCACACAGGACGACAACAACCCACAGCAAGGATGTTTCATCAAATGTCGACACACATGAACCACTGGAAGAACCACATCAATGAATGATGTACGTAAATCAGAAACAACAAGCCATGTCCATTTAAAGTATCAATAATCATCCAAAAACCTCAAACCAATATCAAATAAGGAAAACTGAAATGTTAAATATTGCTTGCGTACTGGAGCATTTAAAATGTCTTTATTAGTCAACGAAAATAACACGTAGCTTTTGTTGACATATATCTTCAATAAATGCTATGAAAAATAAAATTATTTTTTGGTTATTTAAAAAAGATTAGTAGGGACCTTGTAAAAAATACAAATAAAAGCTCAATCCCAAAACGAAGACATTACTACAGACTACAGATTCATGATTTGATGAGTTTATTTGTTAGTTGGGTGCCATGGACGAGGCGAGAAGTCTTTCGCAAAGATATTTCCAGCCTTTGGCACGAAATTGCTCTGCATTTGTAACCCAGTCGTCCTTTGATGAGAAAATGGCTCTGCCCACAATTATGATGTCCGCGTTTCTTTTGAGAACAGCTTCTTCCACAGTGTTGTACACCTGTCCCATTCCGTCCCCACCTTGCTCCAAAGAAACACCGGGAGTAAATTGCAAATATTTACGGATTTCTTCTTTTCCTCCGATTTCCGATTGCGAGACGAATCCAGTGACACAGTCGAAATCTTTGCCCATTTCTAATACAAAGGACTTGTACTGTGCCACTTTTGTCATTAAATTCCCTTCAGAACTTAATTCAGCAATCGCCACAGCGTTCATGCCACAATCTTCCACGCTTTGGAAGATGCTTGGTCCTGAGAGTCCGTGGACGGTGATGAAATGAGACCATTTATTAATTTCAAACGGTTTAGCTGTCATTTGTTTTTTTGCTGTGCTTCCAATGTCTGCCAGCTTCCTGTCCTCCATAATTAGAAAATCGTGTTCTTCAGAGAGGCATGTCAATTTTTCACGGAAATTTAAAACCTGAGAGTAGTTTTCGAAATTCAAAGTATCCACGTGTGTCTTCAACAGACAAATCTTTGGGCCCAGAATTTCAGCGATTTCCAACACTTCGGACCACTTCTCCAAATCTGCAGAAAGACAAAGATTTGTGGATTTTTTGTAGCAGATTTTTAGTAAATCGCGTGCGGCTGTGTTCTTCAGCCCTTCCCAGCGGTCTTTGAAGACTTTCCCCATTTTTGGATCGAATAGTTGGTTCGCTGTGATAAAATTTTCCACCTCGGATTTTTGTTCCAGGCTAATTAGATTTGCATCGAACAAAATGGGCAACATTGATGTGATGTCTGACAAAGAATGAACTTTGATTCCGTTGGCGGCGAGATTCGCGATGGCTCCTTGATTCCTGTCCAGGATAATTATTGCGTCTGTTACGATTAGGCCATTTTTTCGAAGAATTTCTGCTGTTTCAACGATGCTGGACCCCGTTGTTATTACATCCTCTATAATAAGACATTTAGAGTTCACTTTGTATTCTCCTTCGATCATCTTTCCAGTTCCGTATTTCTTCTGCTCTTTTCTAAAATTAAAATGAAAAACATCAAATAATATTTATTATTTTTAATAGCCTTTTATTCTGCCAGACATTCATATTATATGTTAATAAAAGAACATTTTGTCTTCACTGTCGTCAAAAAAATAAGTGAATGAATTAAGATAACAAATGTGGGACACAAAGTCACTGGCCGAAAAGTAAGGCTAAATTCTTTTGACAGCATAATCGGACCGACGACGATTCCACACAAAAAGTCAATTTTACGATAAAATGTCAACGAAGCATGTTATATAACAAATAGATAAGCATAAGACAATATAATCAATAAGTTGCTTCCACTAGCCTACATATTTACCATTTAAATAAATGCCCATAAATTTTATTTAGACCTTTGACTGCTGAATTAAATTGTAGCATTTTAACATTGCCATTTCCTAATACTTACACGAGACGAAACATTTGCGTCAACAATACTTGCATTGCTCCTCACACTGTCTTTAATTTAAATGAAAACTTGATGTACAATTTTGACAAAAGGTTAATAGAAGATACACAAAAAATATCTCAAATACTTGTACACTAAATATTGGAAACCCGTTAGATAATTTTAAAGGTCATACAAATTGGAAGCTGAGCAGGCTCGTACCCAGGGGGTGCACAGGGTGCACGTGTACCCCCCAGAATGCTCAAAAATTAGGTTATTTTGCCACAAAAGTTCAAAAAAATTCGCTAATTAATAAGCGTTATTATACTAAATTGTATCTTATATTAGAATTTTGCTCTCTCAATGTTTAATTTCTGTATACAACCTTTCTGTGCAATACCCACTACTGGGTACGCGTCTGAAGCTGAATAAGTTTAAACTACAAGTCCTGTCCTAAGTTGCAGCAAAACACATTTAATTTTTTTAAAATATAGATATCATTTAAAAAAGAGCTACTCAGGGGCAAGAAATTGTCACAGCCAAAACTTGGTTGTGTTGTGAGAGAGACAGAACAACGGAAATGTTAAGTTTCCAAAAAGGAGGTAAAATATCGTCTTTGTCTTGAGATGGCCTTGGACCAAGAATTGCTCTCATACAGAAATAATAAATAATGAAAATGATTAATAATAATAATGATTTTGTTTACAACAGTATTACCTTTTAAGTATCATGGGGACATTGTTAAAAGTGGCCACCAAAGTTGCAATGGGCAAGGCTGTGTAAGGAACTCCACATACAACATCTGCCTCAATATTTTTTAACACCACTTGTTCCCACACAAGGTCAGCTACCAGTTTCTAAATTAAATCAAAATACAAAGATTTAATTTAATTACATGAATTACAACGATGATAAAATTGAAATGTTATGAATGTCAAAAAAGTTAAGTTAAATTAAAAAAAGTTAAAACAAACCATGAGTTGGGGATGAGAAATAATTACTCTCAAATCAAAATACACAGGGCTGATCCCTCCAGATTTGAGTTCAAATTCTCCAAATTTTAGACCTCCGCAGTTAAAAATTTCCACAATTAACTTCTGTATTTTGGTTTCGGACATTATGACAATACAAATATATTTAACAACAATTAATCTTCTCTAAAACTCTCTTATGACTTTTATTTGACAATGTGTATCACTAAAAAACTAACTGCGAATGTGTCAATGAATAAGACGGATACGTATACTCAAATTATGAAACTAATGTTGAAGTGAAAGGATCGGTCGGGAAAGAATGCCGTTGCCGCTCTTTGGACTTGTATTAGTCAGCAATAGCACGTCAAAAGCTTTGGGTCGTTCATTTCCAGACATGTGCATGCAACTCCAGTTGAATTTACATTACAGGGCAATGTCTTCATTCCTGATAAAGATAATCTTAACATGGACGAGACACCTATCTCCAACATTCCCTTCCTAACATCCAGAATTAGACGCACAAAGGTGATAGGACGGAGATAACACCACAACGGGAATTAACTGACTCTTCTCCACACAAAACTTCACCTTCGACCTCCCCGACATTTAAGATCAACGCACTAATTTATTGCTAATGAAAATTGATTTATATCTGCACTTATCACTCGTCTAGTTATATTTCTAAAGTTGTCTCAACTGCGAACTCAAAATATTTTTACATGAACATTTGTTGATAGTGCACTTACTATGTCATTAGATTAAAACATGTAAAGGAATAAAGAGTCAATAATTGTTAGTGATATTTCATTTTGGTATAAATTCGATTATCTTTACATATAAAAAGAACTGCAGGAAAAACACACTGAATTAGTTTTTAAATGTCTACGTATAAACATAGGAATATTTAGTGTATATTTAGATTACACGCACTGCATAGAAAAGTTTGGAAAGTGTTTACGCTAGATAATTGTACTTTATCAAATATTATAAACAAATTGAACGGAGAAGGGATGTAATACTCTCGTCGCTGGTACTGGTAATCATCGTAGGGTCGGGGTGCGTCGCAGGGCACCTTTGTTGTTCTTACTTCACGTTCACGCTAAAGCTTCTCCCTTGCTGATCTGCAAATTAAAAAAGAGAAAATGAAAATATATTAGCTTAACTTTGTAATGTTTAATTCTGTTTTGTCAAAAATAATTTAATTACCCAAGCTTCCAGGTATTCAATTTTTCTCTCCAAGGAAGTCAATCGCTCATTCAATTGAGCAAGCCGTGAGCGACAACTTAGATCTTAAAGAAAGTACAAGATAATGTCAAATGTTGAATGTTGTGGTGAAATTCAATTGATTTAAGTTCTAAATAAAAGTTAAATAAATATTTGTACAATTCGATTATTTTACCAAATGAGTTCAGGAAGTCAGCGATACGTTTAATAGATCCAGTAATGACTTCAATATACTCACGGTTAGCCTGAAATAATAAAAATAATATTCATTATTATTAAATTATTAGTCGATAGTTTGAACTGCAAAATTAGTTAGTTCTTTTATGATTTTAAAGATTTGTTATTGTTTTTGTTGTTTAAAATTTAATTTGTGTACCCAATCCTGTTGGATTTGTTTCTGGAAGTCTTCTCTGTGTGCCACAGCCATGTTTTATTTTTGTAAGTAGCTTTAGAACTTTTTAAAAAGTCAAAAAATGGCAAAAAGGAAAAATCAAAATTTCAGATACGCAATTTGGCTTTAGTTTGGAGAATCATGAAGGAAATTGACAGGTTGAATATTATTGAATATTTCTTTGCCCTACAAGAGAATGAATGAGTCAATTACAATACAACTGCAACTTTTGTATTGGACGCTACAACGCCTGCATTTTCATCGCTGTATAAAGACTCCTTCCGTCCTCAAAATCCCCTCATCTTACTAAAATCTTTATGCCCATTTCTAATTTCAATTCATTTGTATTTTCTATACTTTCAAAATAAATTTCGATGCTCAACTTTTTACACAAGAAATTTATAATGTAATTCACTAAATTTATTTAGTAAAATAACCAAAAGAAATAACCAAGCAAAGCAATAATTATTATTATAATAAATGTAATTTCCAATTTTACCAAGGGGGTACCTAGGATGCCAATAGTACAGAGCTATCTATAAAATACACTGGATAATACACACTGGATTTATTTCTAATTTTGAAATATTTCGAAATTTACCTTCGAAAACTTTAGGGGTGAACTATATACTACCCTCTCGGTACGCCCTTTGCATTATATTCTATTTCTTTAGAACTGTTTATTTGAATTAGCAATTTTATTTTATTTTATTATGAAGTTGTGGTTATTTTATTCTAAGTATTTATATGAAGTTTGAGTTAATAATTAAATTAAATCCTTACTATTACTGAAGATCGAAATTGTTCTAAATGGCTCACTTCATTTAAATAATAGTTTTAATTTTATAGCTAAAAGTGCTAACAAAATCAGAGCCTAATAATTACTAAAATACTACTATTTTAGTACTATTGCTTTAATAATTTGTAATATTAATTATTTATTTACAATTTTAGATTCATTCATAGCTCACAAATAAACGTAAATAAACTATAATTATTTTCAAACTTACAATATTTCACACATATTTTTTATTAGGTTACATATAAAAATCCTGACAATTTCTGAACTAAGGACAATAAATTAAGTTTAAATATCTTATTTCCAGAGTCAATTAATTGAGCAATTTGTCAATTTTGGCTAAATATCACAAAAGCAGATTCCGTGTATTTACTTTTGTTTTAATCCCACTGAAAATTCATGTTTCTCTTATTTTCATTCCCCGTTGTGCTTGCGTCCACCCTTAACATTGAAATTCTTTTAGAAATGCTGCTGGAAAGAAATTATTTGCATGAAATTGATTTTCTCATGTAAAAATTGTTGAGTTGAGCGATCATGGAATAATAGCTTTTGGAGCTTTAGGGTTTATAATGTACGTTACAATTTAGTATTTAAAATTAAAATTAGTTGTATAACCTGTGAAGACTAAAGACATAAAAATGAAAGGTTGGTTATGCTTTTAGGTATGAAAAGCAATGAGTTGAATTATGTAGGTAATAAGATGTAATGTGTAATAATGAAGGCCAGCTCACAGCTGCAACCCAGGGAAGAATATTAATGTAATGTGTAAGAAAGAAGCATCAGAAATGATTTGTAAAAAAGAGTTGTATCGTTAAGAAGTAAAAGGCTGTTGGAAAAGGAACTCGTTTGGTCGTTTCATTGCAGTTGTTTGTGTTTGGGTCTGTTGTGTGTTAAAGTTAAAGCTGTAATATTATTTGTGCTGTAGCTTTAGTGTGGTGTGGTGTGGGTGGCGCAGTTGAGTCTTTCAGTTTTGCTTATTTTGCTTGGGAGCTTCTTTTAGAGCTCTTTCTGCAATAAGATCAGAATACTCTCAAGACTCGACACACACAACACAAACCCTTAACGTAACTCTCACATAGAAACTCTCAATACAAAATACAAATAGAGTTTTGCGTTGAGAGTTTGAGAGTGGACTCATCGTTTCATTCGCTTCCCTTCCCTTGCGAAATCATTTGAGTCCAAGCCGAGAAACAACGATGTTCTTCATCTGTCATTCTCCCACAAAAAATTTTGCTTCACACACGCTCTTCTCCGTCTGCAACACACAACACACTCAGTCACTATAAAACTAAGTCTATATAGAGTGGCCAAAACACAATAGAATTTACTGCATCCAATTGTGCAACTGCAGCCTACAAACAAAAAACAAGCAATAATAATGTGACATTAAAATACTCAACCAATAATTATTGTTTTCCACAAATCGTGACTTGAAGTTGAACTGAAATTGTGCAAGTCTGCACCAAACGAGAAATTCCAGCAACCCAATTATGTTTTCCAGAAAATAAATGAGGAACAGAAAAAAATACTCGAAGAAATAAATCCAATCAAATCATCAGAAAACAAACGCACAATAAATAAATAAGGGACAAATTAGAAAGAAAAGGAATCAGTCAGAGTCAGGAGACTCCACTCCAATATCCAACAAGAAGACCTCGTTAAAGCTCTTTCAACTTTATTCTTGTTTGTTGCGTGTTGCCACACACAAGGAAAGATTAATTTATTATTTTATTGTGTTTCCTCAATATTTATTTTATTTTATGTCAATCAGTTCACAATTGACATTTATTCATATGCAATCCATTATCCAGCTCAGTTCTTTCTTCATTGTTCTTTTGTGCTGATTTACTCAAATTGAAACGAGCGATGGACACGTTGAATGCTAAAGTTGATTTTTTAGAGGAAAAGGGAAATAATTTCGAGTGATTGTTTCAGTTGATTGGGAGAAGTGAATAATTGACATCAGATTTGGAGAGTGCAACTAGTGGCACATTAGACAATTTACAACCCGAGAGTTCCTTTACAGTTTCCAACTCATTGTCCGTGACCAAAAGTCAGTCACTTCATCACCGTCGTGTCGCTTTCGGCTTTCGCTCTACCTTTCAGCCTTCGGGAATGCAAAACTTCTTTTGAGTTCCACTCACAGACACAAAATGCCCGGAGCTCCTCAGATCTCCTCTCAGTCTTCCTTCCACACTCACAAACACAATTCTCGCCGGTAAATCAAAAACAAAAAGCGCTAACAAATCTTCAGAGTGAACTTGTAGCCAAATCATTCTTTACTTTTTCCCTTTGTGAAATCTGTGACTCAATGATCTTAAAATCATTGTAACAGTATTTTCTTCTGAGTCACCGACGCCGACAACACTAAAGACCCCTCATCCGATTTATAACTACAAAAAACCCGAATTGAATGTAGGATTTATTTTAGCAACTTGAAATTAAATTAGGGTTTATCCGATTTAGAATCGGAGTGGTGTGTGGAGTGAATTTAATTATTTGGTGGTGGAGATTTGAGTGTTGTGGTGGAGCGGTTTAAAAAAATGGTTGTGGTAGCTGGAGGAGGACAGCCGATGGACGAAGTGGAAGATGAAGACTCCCAAACGAGTCGACCTTCCCTCAAGCGAATGGGCTCCTTAAGAAAACAGCCGTACTTTACAAGTAAGCTTTAATTCCTTTATTACCTATACTTAGCCACAATTAGCAGACACACAACACAAACTCCTAAACAAAGTCCAAATTAAAATACTCAGGCATTTACACGTGTAAATGCTCACATCGTAATACACAAGACTTTGTAGAATTTAATGGAAAAATCGTCAGATGTATAACATTTTTTATTCCTAATCTGTAGACATCTTTTAAATTAGCATTGCATAATTACAATTAGAGTTGACAATAATAAATGATCTTACAGCATGAAACTGTATTTGCTTTGTGCGCTAAATAATAATAGTAAGTGTATTTGTGTTTAATAGTGGTCTGTTTGTGTTTGGAAGCTAATGTGACGTAGTAATAAGTACATGGGATGTTTAATGCATCAGTCAGTCCAGAGAGACCCACCAGCAATTTCCTAAAAAGCGAAAAAGTGTATATAGAATAGAAGGAAGGATGGTGTGTTGTAGGAATAAATGCCTTAGTAGTTGATTAAATGCCTTGGACGAAATTAAATGCGTCATTCATTTGATGTTGGTAGCTGATGGTTGTTGTTGGAGGGCATTTGGAAAGGAAGAATGGTCGGTTTGGTCGGCCTGGTGTGTGTTTTGTAATAATATCGTAGTAATTATATCTTCTCCATTTCTCTCCATTCTCTTTACACCCTGCATGGCTCTGCTCAGTTAACTGAATTCCGCCTATCTTCCTTCAGTCAACTATACACACCTTTTAGACCTTTTTTGTCAGTAATGAAATGCTCTACGGATACAACTAGGATTTTCAGTTGGTGTATTGCATAGTGCATGGAGCTAGAGTTGCTGCTGGATGATGCTTTATAGTCGTTTACTTGTACACAGTGTACACAACACATGGTTCTGTTTTTTGTTGTTGTAGGTGCTGTAGCTGTATGGAGAGTAGTGTAGAGTGAGTGTAGCTGTAAACTGTAAACAGCAAAGGTAAAATTTGGTATGTACACAAGTAGCTGGCTGTAAATGTAAAGCTAAACTAAAGACGTGATCAATATCCATCCGTGATATAGAAATGTGTAATGGAAGTAGAGTCGTAGTCATAATGCAATGGTGGTCCAAAGAGGTGTATTTATATTTATAGGCAGAAGTGGATATAATGTAGAGTGAGTTGGAAACAAATTGAACATCTGTCTGCAAAGACTCTCTCATTGTGTGTAAAAGTGGAGTCTGGTCTCTGGTGGAGTAGGTTGGTCACGGTCAGTCACTAGAGCAGTCATATGGGGCTCAACAACTCTCTTCGCCTGGAGTTGGTAGTTTATACCTGCCTGCCGTGTAACGTGTACTAACCCTGTTTTAGTTTACTTTTATAGACCATGCACTAAATCACTAAATAATAAATGCTCCCAAGGTACACATGTCTCACAAGGGCAGACTCTAATAATATCTCTCCAAACACACATACTGGAAATACGACTAATGAAATTTAAATGTGCTAAACAAACACAAAATGCGCTAAACACCTCCACACGAGATACAATCATCATAAATAAATAAATTCATAATAACCAATTCTCTAAAAATAAATACCATGCAAGCAAAACATGTATTTACACAACAAAGAAAATAACACAAGCCACCCTGCATAAGTTTATGAGCTGACTTTGTGCTTTAAAGTTATTGTATTACAAATTTTAATGTTTCTTATTGTATATATTATACACAAAGGAACAATATTATTAGTTTGCTCCAGGTAATACATGTAGGTATGTGTATACATATAATCGTGTTGTTACATACTGAAAGAAGCGTCAATCATCAATTAACAAAGAAAGAACGTCAATGAATTATTGAATTCTATGAATAAACTTCAATCTAATCAAAACAAGTACAACTCAAGTTCATTTCAAATACTAACAATACGTAGTATTTGTAATTTATTTTGAGATTTTAAAATTACTACAGTCTGAGTGTGTGTACGCAGTTGGCTGCTTTAAAAAGCAACTACGTAGAACATGAATGAAATTACACCCACCTTCTTCATTAAAGTTGACAAAGTGATTGGTACAAAAAACGTATTAAAACTGTTTTTGATACGCTATGGCATTACGAGTGATGTTTGTGCATGTAACCACACTACTATTTATAAAGCAATACGGGATGACGCATCGCAGGAGGATTTTACTCAGGGTGGATGATATTCAACAACTCACCCTGCTCCTGTAAAATAATATACCCGTAATATAGCCCAAAATATCCCCGAAAAGGTTGCAAAGAGCTCTGTTACTCTTATAGGACTAGTGTTTTTAGCTGTGTGAAAGTATCAAGATAGAATGTAGCATTGGAGAGATGGAGAGTGTGTAATGTTGGTCTAAGTTGGTTTTCTTCATTGACAGAGTATGAAAGCGTATGCGACAGAGCATAGTTGGTAGGAATGAAAGGATGGCGATGTTTGTTGCGTATAAAAGCGGAGGATATGGACAGGAGGGTACAATGAAATGAAAGAGGGTCGTCGGGTAGATAGAGAGAGACTCGAGACACGAAACGATAAGCTGAAAAAGCTCTCAGTAGCAGCCGAGGAAACTGAATAGAAATACACTCAACTCAACTCAAGTCGTAGATTCAAGTTAAACCATGGAATGGATGCAGACAAGCGTCCAACTCACAAAACACTTATTTCTATATAAAATTACCTCAGTGTCACAATGTAATAATGACGTGACTCTATCTCTGTCTCTGTGTGTAAATAGAATATTATGCTCGAGAATATTATTTTCGTCTTAGAGTTCTTTGGAATAATCACTAAGTATAAAAAGCGTGTAGTAGAATACACCATACTACACCTATGAGACCTATGTACATAAGTAAGACTGTGGCTGAATGAATACAATAATATTTTATGAGTGTTACATCCTTATATGATGAAATTGCTTTGTTGAACGCAAAACCACAATTTCCTAGTGGCTGCTATTTTTGTGTAGCACGTAGCAGTAGTCGAAGTGTTGCAAAGACGTAAAGACCAGCAAAGCTCCTCACAAGTAGCAAACCACGTCGATGAATTATCTTAAAAATGCTACACACTGAAATCGCATAACTCTACACCCATCCCATGTTCAATTTCATGCAATTCAATGTGTAGTCCAAATATAGAGTAGAAGGAAGAGGATTAATAAAAGAGCCCTCTAACATCTAAGTAGCTGCTCACAATCAATCTCATTCTGACAACCTATTTCCATCTAAAATTATCAAACACAAAACACAACTAACTCCAAAATATCCCTCTCCATTTTTTGGCCCCATGTCTTGGCTATTAAACATCGAAGATACATTCAGAAATGCAGACAACTAAAATGCAAGATGAAAAAGGCATCTATTGTTAAAGCACGCAGAAGAAACAAGTCACAGGCTGCACGCTGCAGTGTAAAGATTTATACTCTGTGTGTTTGCTCTTCGTGTGATTTTCTTAAAGATTAACGAAAGGAAATATATTGCCTATATATTCCATAGGTAATAACTTATAAGCTATACGTTGAGTTATTGAGAAAATGCAGCGAGGAGTTTTTATTTAAGATCCGGATGCATTTCCTAATCCATAATTCCAATCCTTCATTGTGATTCGGCATTTGACGGGCGACTTGCCTTTAAGCCGACTTGTAGATGCTTGTTGGCTATTGTTAGTTAATTTCTCATTGCCACTCCTTATTTGGAACAGAAATTATGTTTGGAGTAAAAAGGAGTTAGTGTGCATTCACCAGTCACTAAAATTTAAAGAGACATAAAAAGTAAATCTTGGTTTGCAGTAATTGCATGTATCTTTGTGCGTTTAAATTATAATTTACGACTTGTCGACGACTCAACTTCAAAGTCCAGTCGCAGTCCACAGCAAAAGACACACATTATTACATACGCCTGTTTCTGTTTCATTCGATAATGTACAGAGGAATTAAGGTATTACTAGTGATAGGAGATACTAATAAAATATATCAAGCAAATAAGGACGAAGCGACACAATTTCCTATATCCTTTTTATTCCTCTGTAGTTACCTAGTTATGTTCTATGACAGTGTTTTATCAGTGTTAGTGTTACGTACAATATCAACCTTCCTCGACTCACACCCACACAGCAACACACGGCACACGTTGTGCAAATGTGTTCGCAGCTAAACCTCTGCTAACTAACTCCTATTTAGAAGGAATAAAAGTTCGTTGTTCAACACATTGTACATTTATGCATTTCCCTTTCCCATACACCATACTTAGATAACAATATTATTGTTTTATATGGAATTGACACAACAGCCTAACAAATCACAATAAAAAATGAATTAAACGCTCATAAAAATACTAACGATACACACATTGCATTTTATATTGCAAAGTGCGTTCTTGTTAATTACCCTCTTTGCCTCTATAATATTGCTATTATGAACACACTCCTCTTTGCACCCAAACAACACGAATTTGTAATCAATTGTTATTGCACTGTGTGAATTCATTTGTGTATACTGATATCACAATGTATACACAATGTAATTATTGCAGATAAGAAAAATGTAATATCAAAAAATGTGGATTTAGCATTTAGGTTATTGAAATTAAATTGCATGTTGTATTTGTATGTATACAGAATGTTGTCGCCATACATTGTACATCTGGTGGGGTAATTTATGTCCTCAAGTGCCAATTTATGTAAAATACGCAACAAAAACCTCCCTCGAGTGTTGCACATATTTTTAGATTTGATTGGATGAACAAAATTGTTTTTTTCTCTGTTTTTCATCTTGAGCTTGTAAATCTTGTATGACACATTGTATTTAATGCTGATTCATTCTTCAGAGGATGTGCAAATTGCAGATGCAGACTTTTACTCTGAGTTTACCGTACATTTATTATGATTCAGCGTGCCGCCACACTTTGGACTCGTCTGACTCGTCGAGTCTCTTTGCAAAATGCTTGTGGTTAAAGTTAAAGTAAGGAACTCTACGTGTGTTCGTGTGTATGATTCAAAAATTGCGTCTGTTCGTGTGTAGTACACGGTGTATATGTACACGGTGATGATGATGAGACAGTGGTTTGTTGATGAATATTCCTAGTCTGAGTTGTCTGTGTAAATAATTGTGTTTTAAGGGCAGGGCATATTTTCACATATTATTTATTCGAGACAGATTGACAAGCAAAAGACTGCTATTCTTTAAAAGTCTTTTATGAGGAAGGAAGATGCATGTTGGAACGTGGCTTGTAAATGAGTGTACATTGTGCATAATATTTGAAGTCTTTTCTTTGCCATTAGTGATTTTGGGAATGATGTGTAAAGAAAAGACGTGCGATTGGATTGGAGAGCGAAGCGGTGAGATAAGTGACAGTGTTGGAGCGTAAATGGGCAAGTGAGAAATGATGTTTAATGGAAAGGCTTCGTCAGTCAACGCTGCACAAAACACAACATTGTGTCTATCCTACACACACACAATATAAACACAATCAACTTTCAACCCCAGTCTCATAGTTCCACTTCTAATAATAAAAGATCTGTAAAGTGCATCTTGTAAACTAACTGCAATGAATGAGCGCTTCACAGCACATCCAACAACATCCCTTTTTCACAACATATACAATATACATTTCTACATGTAGCAAACAACGCTTCTTTTCTCAATCCATGAAGTTACGTGATCTTCTTCTTCTTTTCCTCCGTAGCTAAAACCAAAACAGATACCTAGCTTTAATACTTTGCTCATTTTTTAGCTCGTCTTTTTGCTTTTTCTTCACTTCTTGTGCTCATACACACTACACTTTAGAGGTGGCAACGGACTGATTTTTTCAGGCTCGGCTCGAAAATTGTCTGCTCAAACTCGACATAATAGGAAAAAATCCTTTAACCTGAACTTAAACTGGACTAAAATATTTTATTCTAGTTATTAATCTAAATATCTACTTATTGTTAGTTCAAGTTATCATATTTTTACCCAAAATTACTTAATTTGGGTATCAACTGTCCGACTTATTAAGGCTCGGCTAGAAAATGTGTGTAAAAAATCTGTCTCGGCTGGAAAACGAGCAGTCTAGGTTCGTTACCACCTCTACTACACTTCCCTTTCGGTTTTTTCCCAGCAGCAGAGTGAGTTAAAAGTTAAAAGTCGTTTTGAAAGACGACATTTGTAGACTTGCAAGAAAGGGTTGCTCTGAATTAGCTACAGCAATAGCACATCTTTAACATACACAACGTTGTCTTGTATATACATAAGATGTATACTTCGACTCATACAGACTTACCACATTACCTACGCATCATCTTAATTATATATACACATGCACACATAAAGATATACATACATACAAGGATCATACTTATAAATTGTATATATTATATCATGCAGTATTTATAAATGAAATCTACGAGTAGAGACAGTAGACAGAGACACAGTTTCCCACGCGCAATCAGCTGAAGAAGTTTGGAGTAGTTGTGCTAGTCAAAAGTTTTAATGAGTTGTGTAACGTGTTCAACTCATATCTCTGTCCTCATCATTTATGTACGTGTGTTGCTTCCCTTAAAGTTGCTTGCTTGTTGTAGTAGTTTGAGAATTTTGTGTGTTATATGGAGTAGTAAAGTAATTAGCTAAGTTTGTTGGTAAGGTAAAAGGTATAGAGTGAGATAGTAAATGAACTGTATGGAGATAACTGTGAAGTGTGGATGTAGTGGAGATTTTTGTGGAGTAGTAGTTTAGTAGTAGAAGAAGTCGCAACTCGCCAGACGAATGAGCAATGACACACTACTCACTAACGAGAAGGGAGAGTTTAGAGTTTTGCTTTTGCTTGTGTCGGAGAGTCACTCACAACTATTTCGAAGAGAAGGAGGAGGAGGGTCATTCCTTATTTTCTTATCAACCATTACATTATATTCATATATCAACTATATTCACATTCACATGTAAGGATGAAGGAATGGCAGCAGTATACAATATACATTGTATCACTATAGTGTGCATATTAAGCTCGTTATTAACTATTTATTAGTACTTGGAAATATTACACATCATATACAGATATACACATGGGTAGAAAGAATCTTTCTTTTACACAGAGACTCAAAGACATCTGTGTATTAAATGTATTCGAGTCTGATAGTAATATTTTTTGATATAGTGAAGGAGCTGTTATATTGACAAGCGGTATATTTATCTGGTGTGTACATTTATAACGCAAAGCAACGTATGTTTTCCACATGGTATGCTATGGTTTTTGTTATGTGATGTTATTGGGTATGGTGTGTGGTGGTGAGTTAGGGACAGGGAAGAAGACAGGGATGAAGATTACAGAATGAGCAATGCAATGGAAATTCGAGATAACTCAGACTCTCAAACACAGCACTGAGCATACAACATTTCCTTAGCTGCTACGTACAAATTTATTATAATATGAGTATACGTAAGAACACGTAGAAATACATAGAAGACTTATAGTATGGAACAAAATGCTGTTTGGAGATGATAATAGTTGAGAAGAGCATTGATGTACTCGTCAAGCACTCTCCCTCTCTTTCTTCGTGTACTTGAATGTCTTTGACTAATACACGGACAGATACAAAGCACATGCACATCTGTTTCTACACATCATCCGCCAAAGCCCATGGTCTATGCACGTTGTAATTAGTTGGGAGTGAGGACGCAAACGACGCTTTGTACAGAATAGAATACACTGTGTGTGGATTAGGATGATGGATAAGAACTTGGATGGGGGAAGGCTGTAGTAAAGTGAAGTAAAAGGGAAGATAAGATTTTTGTAAATACTACGCTTCATTTCGCGGAAGATGAATGAAGTCAATTTTCTACATAATGTAATTCCTCCGGAGTCAATTCAATAACAACCTTCTGATTTTCTGATTCATAAACCACTCTCAAGGAATTTGCTTCAGACGGAGTTTTAAAACAAGACAGACACTGCCTCAAGGGTTTGGACTTTGAGCCCTCAAGTCCAACTCTTTTCTCAACAATTT
>JAQFYB010003517.1:0-19135 GCA_034694085.1 Pogonognathellus longicornis | reverse complement strand
CAAATCATAACTCTTTCTGGTTCATGAGATATTAATTTTTGAAAAGTTCGTCTCATTTATGAAACACCCTGTATATATTATTATCAAGGCTGTATCTAGCAGTAGGGCACGTGCCATAAATCGCGAAATTTGTTGAGCTAAGCGCGAATTTTATATTTTTTCGGTTGCTTTTGTCTCAAATTAGCTTTGTCACATGTCATTCCCTCTGAAGCCAAATCCTGGATACGGCCTTGTATATTATATATATATTATTATTATATTTAATAGCCATATTTAATAAAGAATATATGAAATATAATAAAGATAATGAATGTGAGAATGTGAGTGTGGAAAGATAAAAGGAGCAGAAGGCTATAAAAAAGAGGAACTGGACTCAATTTGAGTGCATCATTTAAAATGGCGAGTTATTGGAATATATTTTTGGTTTTGGTGTTGGTGTTGGATTTGAGTTGGGGAGGAGATCCTTGTCGGAGACGGAAGTACAAGGAAGACTCGATTGTCTGCGTTTGCACGGAAGAATATTGCGACACCATTGACCCCGTCACAGCAGCCCCACAAGGAGTCGTCCAGATTTTCGAAAGCGACAGAACCATCGAAAAGCGACTCGACAGACGAACACAGGACTGGAATGGTCCCGACAATCCGGAAGGGGACCAGACATGGAACGTCCAAATTGACAGATCCAGGACTTACCAAGAAGTCGTTGGATTTGGTGGCGCCTTCAGTGACGCTGCTGCTTTGACCATCGGAAGTCTTTCTCCGAATCTCCAGAGGACTTTGATGAGAGCCTATTACTCGGACCAAGGCATCGAGTACAACATGGGCAGAGCTGTCATTTCAGGATGCGACTTTTCCACAAGGGCCTACACCTACGACGACTCCAACCAAGAAGACTGGGGCCTCGCGTCATTCACATTCTTCGATGAAGATCTCAACTACAAAGTAATTTACATTTTCCATTCTCAAACTTTAAACAAATTAATTGGTGTAAGGCATTGTTGATACGGAAACACATTAGTGACTTTGATTTGAAACTTTGAAAGTGACCAAATCGTCATTATCAATTTGCTTGCAGTATTTATCTTATAAATATTATCAAGTGACCTTGACAACCAATAATATTAAGGTGGTGTAATTTTGTTCGACATTTCAGCTAGGCTGTTTACAATTTAATTGCATGAATGACTAACCTGTACAGGGTAAATAATGTTGTCAAAGTTACTTGGATATTATTAAATTGTTTGAACTATTTTAGATTCCACTAATGAAGTTAGCAAAGGAAGTGGCCAAGTATGACGTCAAATTATTTGCCAGTTCTTGGAGTCCCCCTGCATGGATGAAAACTAATGGACAATTAGAAGGGGCGGGGACTTTGAAAGAAGGACCTGGATCTCGCACATGGGAAACCTACGCCCAATATCTCATCAAGTACAATTTTTAATTTACGATTCAACCCTTTCTCATCCAACGACGCAAATATCCGTCGGGAAAATTCAATAAGTTTTCTAAAGTCAAATTTGAAAAATTATTTTTAGATATTTAGACGGCTACAAGAACCTGGGAATTGATTTTTGGGGGATGACAGTACAAAATGAGCCCAACACGGGGTTCAGCCCGGGGTATCCTTGGATGACTTGTGGGTTTACAGCCCAAATGGAACACGACTTTATCAAACAACACTTGGGACCTAACTTGGCTCGGGCTGGTTATACTCCCGATCGTTTCAACGTCATTATTTTGGACCACAATCGTGACATCGTTCTAAACTGGACAGACACAATTTTGGGGGACCCTGAGACGGCGGCAATGGTGAAAGGGACGGGTTTGCATTGGTACTTGAATTGGGCAGCTGAACCGGAAGTGTACGACCAAGTGAAGCAGAGATATCCAAATCATTTCCTGTTGGCCACCGAAGCCTGTGTTAGACATTGGGATGACGTCATCGGCCTGGGAGGTTGGTACATGGCAGAAATGTACGCCCATGACATCATGATTGATTTGACTCACTCGGTGGGCGGATGGGTGGACTGGAACTTGGCGGTGAATATGCAGGGGGGCCCCAACTACGTATCCAACTTTCACTCCGCCCCCATTATCATCAACGCCGAAGCGGGGGAGTTTTACAAAAACACGCAGTACTACGCCATGGCCCATTTCAGCAAATTCATTCCCCCCGGCTCCGTTCGCATGGGAACGTCTCCGGAAATGATTTCCAACGATGATTTCAAAATGGTCGTCTTCAGAAGACCTGACGACGGCATCGCTGTTGTTGTCATCAACTCTTACGAACAAGACCAAGTCGTTGTTCTTAGTGACCCCATCAGAGGCGTTGTCAGAATCAAGGTCGGCTCAAGATCCTTCAACACTTTCGTCTACCATTAAAATACAAATAAATACTCTCAATCTAATTACCTTTTCATTCATTCCTTCCAATATAAAATTTATTTTTCAGTATTTCATTAAAAATTAAAAATTTATCGCTTCATCTTTTGACTAATTCTTAAAGCACTCATTAAAAAATACTTGTATTCAAAAGTGACCTGCTTTAACATTTCAAACCAAAACTGAAAAAGACGTTCAAAAAGTTTGTGTAATATTTCACTGTGATGAACCTTGTTTTAGGCACGAGGGGGTGAAATATTTTATGTGCATTAAGCACAGTAGTTCCTCTAAGTTAACATTTTCTCTAAATTATGAAATAAAATTCAAAATTTTTGGAGGCTTCGTTGAAGACTGCCAGTTCTGCAAAAATTATTTTTCAAACGACATAAAATTCTGGTTACTACACTCTAAAAACGTCTGTACAATTATTATTTTTAATTAGTAGTTATTCATTTTTGGTTGTCAAGTAGAATCCACACAAAAAAGAGACAGAAAACACAAAGCACTATAGTAAATTATTATTATGCCAAAGAACATGTCATATTTGAAAAGTGCCTATTGATTATAGACGAACGAAGCTTCAATGAGCTTCAAATTGAAATAAATAATTCTACTTTTTCGAGGGTTTAATCTCGAAAAGTATTAAAATTAATTTTTAATTCAAATGGGCATATCATTTTTATTTTTAAGATTTTTTTTGACAAAGTACTAAGTGAAGTATAATTATTGAAAAAGATAGGACTCATGATGTGAGTGACAAGGACACGTTGATCCAAGTTTGAGGAGAATTTACAAGTGGAGTAATGCAGTACACTTTCACAGCTTGGGCCTTTTCAACAACGTTGTAGTCCAATTCAGAAAAAACCTCCAAAGGTGCAACAAATGGTCCATCTGAATAAATCATCATTCATCATTTTCTCTTGAAACCAAGGCACCAAGTTGGTTGCCATGAAAACTGATTGTGAGTAGGTATCTCTCAAGATATCTCCAATAGTAACTGTATAAGATACCCCAATATTGAGCTTTTTAAAAATAACATTTGGTTTTTTCAGTTTTCAAAAAATAGGTTATTTTACCAAAAAGGTGCAAAAAGTCGCTAAATTTTTCGAGCTACGCGCGAATTTGATTCATTTTAGATTGATTTTGGCCTAAATAGCTCAAGTTTTTCGCGCGATATCAGACACTATTGTGCATCATGTTGTATTTTGCCCCATCCCAAATGGAATCCTAGATCCGGCCTTGAATTATCATTAGCCAATCACAATCTGGATTTAATTTAGATTCAATTGAAAAAACGAAAAATTATTTAAAAAAACCCTCCATACTGGGTTAGCTTATACAGTTACTATTGGAGATATCTTGGGTATCTCTATTCAACAACCATCACGCTTTCAAAGATGAAGAAATTAGTATCTCAAAAATTATTAGTAAATTGTAGTATCCATGGAAACTTGTTGGTGGAAAGAAATGAAAATTGAAATTTTGTTACCATCTCCTTGGACGTATGAAATAGAGGCGTCTTCTTTTTCGAGTCCCCAAATAAATCCATAGGCCACGTAAAACGTTGGCCCAGAACAATAAAACGTTTCTTTTCCAGCTGCAGGATTCATTATAGATCCATTCTGCTTTCGTAACTCCAAAATCAATTCCGGATCGATGAACACGTCAGAAATATCAGAAGGATATTCAACTGAAACATCAAAACAATCCCAAATCATTTATTAAATATAATTCTTCATGTTTATAACAATTGGAATTAAGGACACATTTTTATGTTTATTGTAAATAAATTATTTGTAAATATTTAAGTATCTCAATATATGTAAAGTAACATTGGCGGACCTAGTACTACGTTTTACAGGTGCCAACCCCCTCCCCCCCATGAAATCATAATTTACACTAGATAAGAAACCGTAATTTCCAATAGAGGTTTTTTTGGCATAGAAATTATTCGATGTGATTACTGTGTGAATGAAACACCCCCCCCCCCCCCTTTGAAGAATCCTAGATGCGTGACTGATTTGTAAATATAAATATTTTTAACCTGCGACTCCGACTATTGGTTGAATTGTTGCTAACTTTGAGTAAGTCATGAATTTTCTTGACTCCATTCCTACGGAACAAACAATTTCTCCTGTCATTTTTCCCGGAAATGTTCCTTCGATTTGGACACATCTACCGTATTGTCTTGAAAAGAAAGATTTGCTAAATTTATGTGCCGTGACGCAGGCGCCGTCGTCGCATAATCGTCGAAGGTTGCATTCCTCCGCTGTCCCACACATTTTGAAGGTGGCTGATACGTTTTTATTTCTTGCACCGCAACACATAAATTTATTTTCCGTTGTGTTTATCAACACTTGCGCATTTCCTGAATCTGCAATTCAATGAATAATAAAATAATAAAAATTGAATAATAAAATAATAAAAATAAAATAATAATAATAATATAATGGTAACCTTGGGACTCGTAGAAATTGTATTCCCATTTCTGACAAGATTCGGGTGGATTTTTTTCAGGATTCCATTGTTGAGTTGAGTTGGTGGCGTTTCGAACATTTAGCCACACAAAAGGTTCCAATAAATGTTCCAGTCCAACCGAGTCTTTTATTTTGCAACTGTAACGTCCGCTGCTAGCTTTTTGAAAACCATTTTGTATTCCGGAAAAGACAAGGGTGGACACATAGTAGTAAGTGCCAGGGTCTTCAAAATCCGAAAGTTTACGTTGATTGTACACTTGTCCATTACAATACTGCAAATTTGTTTATTTTTTATAAATATTGTACTTCAAAAATGTGACGTCACTTGACTGATGCACTGATAATTTTTTATAAAATATAACAAAAGATTGTACCCCATCTCCTTCGTAAATCCATTGAACGGAATGTTTGGAGGTGCACTGGAGGAGAATGCGTTGATAGAAATTGAGGGAAGGTGGTGGTGACTGATCCTCGGTGACTGCGAAAAGTGCATCAGTGGAATCCGCGCTAAGGTGGGAGTAAATGTTGAAACTTTGATCATCTGTGTCTTTTTGATTAATTTTGTACAAAGGTGTTGTGTCGAACTTTCCTGTTTCATAATTTTCTCCTAAAATGGAAATTTGTGGGGCGACTGTAGCGTTGTCATTGCCAAAAGACCCGCAAACTGTTACCAAGACGATAAAAACAATAATACTTAAAATTCCGAGGAGAATGACGGCACCTGCACATTTTGCTGATGGAGTCGACATGGCAACGATTATAATAATAAGCGACAAATGAAATGAATAGAAACAACAGGCAGTGAAAGAGCCTGAAGAATAAGAAGAAGAGGCTGAATTAATTCCTCAAGTTGTAAACGAATTTTTATGACCATCATTTACATGCCTTAACCTTAACCTTGACTAATATCAGAAGTTGCTGTAGGTGTAAAGTGTAGGTAAACTAAATAACAAGAGAATATACAGTCGAATAAGACACGAATAATATTAGAATGGGAAGCATTTATAAATATTGAACTCAATTACCTGCTGTATGTATACAAAATATATCTATTCATATTTAAAGTTAAATTTATTCTTATATTTATCTGAATGCATTTGAAAAGCTATTTGTGAGGTAATTCGAGTCATGGAGTGCCCTAAGGCTGTATTGCGGGAAGTGGACAATTGTCTATCACGAAATTTATTTGGAGTTTGGGTAACCCCAGGTCAAGTAACCTAGACAATATTATAATACACTATAAATAATAATTACGTATAATAAATAGTAGTCTAGATTTCTTGCCCCTGGTGATGAAAAGTAAGACTACTATGAAAAGTACACTAATATTTACGAAATAGCTGGACAAATTATATAAATATATATTTTACACGAACTGCGGTCCTTGAGATAAGTCTAATGACATTGCATGAATAACAAACAGCCCGAACAATCCTTGTTATAATAATCAGATCAGAGTTAGGATATGTATGTACTATCAAACGCAAAAATATTTATGTAAATATGCACTATAAATTTTTGCAATTCTGTGCATTTTGATGGTAAAATAAAATAAAATTACCTCTTTATGGAATTTTTTAAGGACCATAACCTGCCGTTCGGCAGCCGTTGAAACCATTTAATATGTGCTGAAGACCAAAAATGAGCAAAATATGTACAAATTTGTGCTAACGTCCAAAATATGTTTTAACTTAAATATGTAATATGTACTAACGAATGTCAGGGAAGTTAGCAACACAGGTCTACAATTTGTAAAATAAATAATAATCTATAGCTTTCAAGTTTCAACCCAAAGAATATGTAATTACTAATTAAATTATATACATATTAGAGGTGCAACCAAACAGGTTTTTTTGTGTTCGGATTTTGTTCGGTTCGAACAAACTGTTCTTGTTCGGTTCGGTGCTCAAAATTCTTGTTCGGATTAGTAGCCGAACCGAACCTTTGGGTTCGGTCGCACCTCTATTACATATCCTCCCTCTGGTAATAATGAATATTATGCAAATTGTCAAACTCAAAGTCTCAAGTCTCAACAGAAGTATGTAATCGTATCGTTCGTGTCCTCCAGTCCTCCTCGTGTCTCGGAGTTCTCAGGCAGTCAAAGTCTCAAGAAAAAGTCTCAGCATAAAGTTATTCTTGTGGTTTGACTTTATTTTGTGTGTATGAGATGAGATGAATTTAGTTGTGGGAGAAAAGAGTGTGTGTGGATGGCCCTCTTTGGAATGGTTTTGTAATTTGCTTTGTGACTTTCTTGGGACTGTTTTATAAAGTGTGAAATAAATGTCAGTATTGCAGCAGATGATCCAAAAGTTCGGCTTTTGCACTTTGGTTCGGTAAGACTGAAGAAAATCAAAAAGTGTTTTCAAATTTGACAAACACAAAAGACGATCCACAATGCCGACCGTCAATGTCAAGAAAAATCTGCTCTTTGATAAAATCGGACAGGAATTCAGTAAGTCAAAATTCAACCTTTCTTATTCCGCCTGTATGTTGTATGTCATATAATTATGTTGTTTCATCATTTTCCATTCTTGATTTTTAATGTAAAAATGATTTTTTAAATAATTTTGTTAATGTTGAATGTCTGGATTTTGATTTGACAGCTGATGAAGAATTCGACCGGCTGTGTTTCGAATTCGGAATTGAATTGGATGACGTGGTGAGTTTGTAAAAAGAAATTTATAAAAATAATACATAATAAGAAAATGTTTATTATAAAAATGGTTGATGAAATGAGATTTGTTACTCAGGTGACAGAAAACGGAGACATCATTTACAAAATAGACATCCCAGCTAATCGCTACGATCTTTTATGTCTCGAAGGACTGGCCACAGCTCTCTCCGTCTTTCTTCAAAGGTACCGACATTTCTTCACCCAGCAAATAATTCTAAAAGACGACTTTGCGACATTTGGAAAATGAAGATTTGAATTTATTTGTGATTTGTTTTTGTAGAACTTTGCAGCCGGTGTATAAGAAAGTGAGTGGTGACATTGTGACGACGGTGTCGAGTAATTCGATTCGTCCTTACATCGTGACTGGAGTGTTGCGGGGAGTGACGTTGACGAAGAACGCCTACGACAGCATCATCGAGTTGCAGGAAAAGCTGCACTTCAACATTTGTCGCAAGAGACAGTTGGTGGCCATTGGAATTCACGACTTGGACAAAATCAAACCGCCCTTCCGGTATTTGACCCAAGACAAAAATGAAATTGAATTTGTGCCTCTGAACCAAACGAAATCCTTCAAGGCCGTTGACCTGATGGAATTCTACAAGAGCGACACTCACCTCAAACCCTACCTCCACATTATCCAGAACTTTGACCAATTCCCCATCATTTACGACAGTCAGGGAGTTGTCGTGTCCATGCCGCCAATCATCAACGGAGACCACAGCAAACTCTCCCTCCAAACCAAAAACTTGTTCTTTGAACTCACCGCCACCGATTTGGCCAGAGTAAATTTATTTTCTTACACATTTTCAATTTTAACTTTGGAAAAATGACTTTAATGAAATGAGAAATTTATTTTTGCAGGCGAATGTAGCTTTGGATATTTTAGTGACGACTATTAGTGAATATTGTAAAGAGCCTTTCAGCGTGGAAACGACCAAGGTGATTTATGAAAATGGAAATGAGTCAATTTACCCGTCTTTGGAGTACAGAACTCACGTCCTCGACGTCGCACACGTCAATCAAGTCATCGGCATACAGCAAGTTCTACAAATTTATTCAAAATTTAACTTTTTTTGTAAAATAAAATAAAATAAAATCATGTTTTTAAATTTTGTAGACTTGATGCTGGGACGATGGCGAAAAGTCTTAGCAAGATGGGTCTAAAGTCTTCGAGTTTAAGTGAAGAACAAATCAGTGTGGAAGTTCCACCCACGCGGCATGACGTCATTCACGAAATTGATATTATTGAAGATGTGGCCATTGCCTACGGCTTTGACAACATCAAGGACAGTCTCCCCAACTGCGTCACCGTCGCCAGTCAATTTCCTGTTAACAAATTGTCCGATCAGCTGAGGGAAAGCGTTGCCATGGCTGGATTCACAGAAGCCCTTAACTTTGCTCTGGTAAGAAAACATTTCAACTTGTTCCAGTGCTGTAAAATAAGTTAAATCTATCCATTAAAATTTTACATTAGATATTTTATTTTATGTTTAGTGTTCTGTTGAGGATGAGTGCGAGAAGATTTGTCAGCCTTTAGAAAAAGAGGAAAGTTTAGTTCGAATATCGAATCCAAAGACGTTAGAATTCCAGGCAGCTCGTGTCAGTCTCTTGCCAGGAATTTTAAAAACTATCCAAGCCAATAGAAAAATGCCTCTCCCTTTGAAACTCTTTGAAGTCGGCGACGTCATTCTTCTCGATCATAATTCTGGTAAACAAACAAACATTTTTCAATTTTATTATACAGGGTGCCCTTAACTCTACAAAATTACTTTATGCTGCATGCTGAGAGAGTTGTATTAATTAACGGCCCACCCTGTACATAGTCCGGCTTTTTTTAAATGTTTTACATTTTATAGACACGGGTGCACGGAACGAGCGTCATTTATGTGCTGTGAATTATAACAAGTCTCCAGGGTTTGAGATCATTCATGGTTTGCTGGACAGACTCATGCAATTACTCGAAGTCAAATTCCAGGAAGGCTACAGTCTCAGATCTGCCAATGGTAAAAATAAAATTTTATAAATTTCTACCACTGTTTTTAAAAAATATCGTTTTAGTTAAGTTTTAAATGGATTTTGTGTTAAATTTTCAGACCCGACTT
The DNA here is from genome assembly GCA_034694085.1 of Pogonognathellus longicornis. Classification (NCBI taxonomy): domain Eukaryota; kingdom Metazoa; phylum Arthropoda; class Collembola; order Entomobryomorpha; family Tomoceridae; genus Pogonognathellus; species Pogonognathellus longicornis. Next base: position 9,500 of record JAQFYB010003517.1, on the reverse strand, counting down.
ATTTCCCTGGTCGTTGTGCAGAAATTTTGTACGGAGAAACACCAATTGGCAAGTTGGGTGTTTTGCACCCCAAAGTCTTGGAGAATTTCGATTTGACGATGCCTTGCTCCGCAATTGAAATTTCCATTGAACCATTCGTTTAAAATTTAAAACTTCCGCTCTGCACAATTCAGTCCAACTTTCAAATCCAGTTAGCCACAAAATTTGTTTTTTGATATCGCAAATAAATTCAGCCACAACCAAAAATAAATTTTTAGAATCATAATTTTATTATGCATCCGACTACGTCATTCATCGATTCATTTGTATTTGCATAGCAGAAATATTTTACACGCAATGAAGTGGTGGTTGTTGATTGAAAGCAAATGTTCAGGTCGTGTCGTGTGTTGGTGGTGTGAAGCTGTAGGCAGAAGGCAGAGTTTATTTTCAAGGTCGTTTTCTCATTCGGAGGATTTGATTGAATGGAAGGATCATGTGATGTTGCCGGCTGCAATTTCTTTCAGTTCATTTTGCGGCCACACAAGTCACACAAAATTTTATTCCGTCAATTAATTGCAATTTAATTATTTCAAATCTTACTTGCACCAGAATTATTAAATTTCTTTAAAATGGCTTTAAACAAATTAAGTGTCGACAAATTGGATTTGGCCGGAAAACGCGTTCTCATTCGGTACATGCACCTTCCCAACTTTAAATTTATATTTCAATTTACAAATTTAAAAACACAAAGTAATCTTTGGTCTGTCTCTGTGGAAGAACAAATTTGTTTTTATTGGAATGAACATTAAAAATTAAAATTTGTTTTGAATTTGAGGGTGGACTTTAATGTTCCGTTGAAGAACAATGTGATAACGAACAACCAGAGGATCGTGGCAGCTTTGGAGACGATAAAGTTCACTTTGGAAAAAGGAAAGGCGACGATTTTGATGTCTCATTTGGGTCGTCCTGATGGGAGTGTCAATGAGAAATACACATTGAAACCTGTGGCCGAAGAATTGAAGAAATTGTTGGCCAGGGACGTAATTTTCTTGAATGATTGTGTCGGAGAGGAAGTCGAAGCCGCCTGTGCCAATGCCAAACAAGGAGATTTAATTCTTCTCCAAAATCTCCGCTTCCACCTCGAAGAGGAAGGCAAAGGAGTCGTCAACGGAGAAAAAGTAAAATTTAAAATTTAACGGGGAATGTCATAAAATGAAGAATGAAATGAATTTATTTGAATGAATAATTTGGATTGAAGGCCAAAGCTTCTCCAGAAAATGTAAGAAAATTCCGTTTGTCTCTTCGTAAATTGGGGGACGTGTACGTGAACGACGCTTTCGGAACGGCTCACAGGGCACACAGTTCCATGTTGGGCGAAGGATTTGATCAAAGAGCTTCCGGCTTTCTTCTTAAAAAAGAATTACAGTACTTTGCTAAAGCCCTCGACAACCCTCAAAGGTTCAACGCACACAAAATTTAAAATATCAACTTTGGAATAAATTTGTAAATAAAATTATTTTGACTTTAGACCATTCTTGGCTATTTTGGGCGGAGCAAAGGTGGCTGATAAAATTCAGTTGATTGAGAATCTCTTGGACAAAGTCGATGAAATGATCATTGGAGGAGGAATGGCTTTCACATTTCTCAAAGTCCTAAATGGAATGGAGGTAATTCAACATCATTTTTAAATTGTCAACTTTTACACGAAATTTTATTTAAATAAATTGAAATGCATAGAAGACATAGTAAAAATTGAAATGTTTTATGAAACATTTATTGAAATTAAAATAAAATTTGTATTTTCAGATTGGTGGAAGTTTGTACGACGAAGAGGGTGCTAAAATTGTGAAAAAGTTGATGGAGAAGGCGGAGAGCAAAAAGGTGAAAATTTATTTGCCGGTGGATGTCGTCACAGGAAACAAATTTGCTGAAGATGCGGAAGTGGGGTCAGCTACAGTAGAGACGGGCATTCCTGTTGGGTGGATGGGTCTGGACATTGGACCAAAAACAGTCGAAATTTTAACCCCTGCAGTTGCCAATGCAAAAGTCATCGTGTGGAACGGGTAAATTTTATTTGTAAATTTAATACCGCATGAAATATTTAAACCTCATTCATACTTTAGCGGCTCTTGTGCTTTTCATTTAGTTTTTCAAGAGATAAAAATTTCTATAAATAATAAACAAATTTTTTGTATTGCAAATTTATTGCAGACCAATGGGAGTATTTGAATTTGAGAGTTTTGCGAAAGGAACAAAAGCTTTAATGGACAGTGTTGTGGCTGCTACGAAAGCAGGAACTGTGACAATAATCGGTGGAGGTGACACGGCCACTTGTTGTTCCAAATGGGACACTGAAGATAAAGTCAGTCACGTGAGCACAGGCGGTGGGGCCAGTTTGGAACTTTTGGAAGGTAAAACAATTAAAATCAACAAAGTATTCTATTAAGAAATAATTTCTAATAATTGAATTAAATTTTAGGAAAAGTTCTTCCAGGAGTGGCGGCTTTGACTGATGCGTAAAAGAAGAAGGTCATTTATTATCAACCAATTCATTTACACACAAGATTTATTTTAGTGTTGCCGTAAGTGTTAGCAAAAGAAATGAGAAAGATATTAGACTGCAAAAGAATTATTCATAATGAAAAAAATAATATTTCAGTGTTTTAAAAGAATAAAAAATATTATCACAAAAACTAATTCTTCTTTTTTATTTAAAATTTCAAGTCTGCAGTTAAAAGATGCAGGCGCGTAGCCAGGAATATAAATTGGGGGGTGCACAGCAAATTTGTTTATATACCCAATTGACTTCTGGTAGGGCGAAATTCGAATATGAATCCATAATAGCACGTTAAAATGGAATTAATTTAGTGAAAACAAACTTTTTATAACCATTAAATTCGCGCGTAATTTTTTTACGAGTTTTTGAACTTTCTAGGCAAAATTATCTACTTTTTTAGATATTCTATTTTAGATATACGTGCACCCTGTGCACCCCCCTTGGCTACGCGCCTGAAAAGATGCACATTCATAGCTAGAGAGTCTTGTCCAAAGGAATTTTTCATTCTAGACACCTGCACAAATGGTCCGTCCTCGTAGCATTTCATTGCAGATATTCTTTAATGAAAATTTATTTTCTTTTCATGTTTGAGTGTAGTAGAAATTAAATTGATTAAATGCAAAACCAAAATATTAAGTGAAATAATTTTTATTATATTCCTCTAAAGGAGATGGTAATTGTGGAGATATACGATATTGATGTTGAAATTCAAAGCATTCTCAGGTCCACATGTTCTTAACAGATGGCCTGTTGATCAAAAATTTCATTTCTTTCTTTTATGTTGTACAGCTAAAATTTATTTCTAGCAATTTATAAAAGAATGAAAAGTGCAGAAGAATAAAAGTGGGCCATTTTGTGAAAGGATTTGAGTTGACTTACTTGTCATATTCCGTTTTGAAATTGGTTTGAGCTTCAGAGACGGGTTTGACAAACTCTGTGGAGAAATCTGTCTGCGAAACTGGAATTCCACCCGTTGCAACTGCAAGTTCCTCCTGTTGACGCTTGAGCAGCTCATCGGGTCTCGTGTACTTTTTGTAGTACCAACCTTCGATGACGGAGACAATGAAAGAAATGAAGCTGCCCCCAATGGTCACAATGAAGATTCCCCCTAAAATAAATTTATTTTCAAATCACTCACATTTCATAAGCAAATAAAAAATAAAAATAAAAGTTTTGAATTAAGACCCATGTCAGAGTCGGGAATTCCTTCGGCGACATTAAATACTTTTGGACAAAATGGCTTGTGAGGATTCTCATCCCACCATTTCACTTTCAGACCCTCCAGATGACGCGATTGTTCCAGTTTCGCGATTCTATCCATTCACAATTCAAATTACAAAAATAAAATAATCTCTATAAGTCTAATATGAATGGAAATTGACAAAAGGTTATTTACACTCTGGACAAGTCGTCTTTGAGCGGGGAGCCTTTTTGGAGTCCAATGACGTAAGGTTGGAATGAAAAGGGTTCTCCGATCAATCTAAGTTCGCAGTGCATCATCACTTGGTACCGAGCTTCGTTCGCTTCAGCTGTTTATTTACAAAACGATTTTCCATTCACAATATTTGCATAAATTTATTTTAGTTTAAATTTAAAATTTAAAATTTACTTATGAGGGCGAATCCGTCAATGTCTGTGCTGTTTTCGTCTCCGATGATTCTTCCAATGGCTTCTGGCAACGTCGTTGGTGGTCGATTTTCCTGCATTGCCTGCCATATCTTTGTGTACTTGTCACTCACCGGGTAATTCCAAACCGCCAATTTCGAACGCTCAAAAACAGAAAGCTCGTCATCCAAACTGATGTCTTTCCACCATCTCCATAGCAATAAATTCAAAAATATTAAAATAAATCATTTTACACTTTTTATTTTATTTTGTTAAAGATAAAAGAGTACTCGTAGAATCGATGTTCGATGTATGCCATTCTGTCGAAGAACTGCCACGTGGGACTGTCTTTAACCGGCGAGTAGTGGATTCGATATTGAGCTGTCAACAGGTCCAAGTTGGAAATGGGCACTTCCAGTCGGGACACGGTTAAGAAGGCGGCCAAGTTGGCAGTGTACGAGGCCAGGATGATGAAACCGAACAACCACCAAGTTGCTAAAAATTTATACAAACATTAAAAAGTAAAAAAATAATTAAAAAGAAAATGAAAATAATTCTTACCAGCAACTAATCGGCCTGAAAGATTTTTAGGCGCCGCACCTCCACCCTGTCGAAAGTGCCATCCAGTGTCAAAAATATGAAATGAAATATTTATTTTATGTATTCTTTGAGTATTTTGAATGTACCTGTGGGGTGAGACTTGTCATGCAGAACCACAAACTTTCTTTTGCTGTGAATACGCGAGGCTCATTTTCATCGTCGTCGTCTTTGTACCTGTCTGGATCATTTCTGTAGCTGTAAGGACTGAACCGTTCGAAGAACCACATTATCACACTAAACAAAATTAAAAAAAAAACATTCAGTAACGACAAAATAAATATTCATTGTCAAAGCAACTACACTCAGCATTTTTTAAACAAAGTTCGTACCATGTGAAAAAGTAGGCTCCCAAGATGCAATACCAAACCTCGCTCTCGAGGACAGTGAGAAATTTCCAGATGTCGAATTTGGTTCTTTCAATGCGCATGATGATGGTGTTGCCAACTAATTCATAAAATGGAATTGTCATGTCAATCACTTTTTCTCTTTCCGGCATGTGCTTGAATGCTCCAAGTGCAATATCCGCTGTCTAGCAACAAAAATAATTAAATTTTATTTTAGTAAAATAAAAATAAATTTTTAGCAGTAAAATATTTTCAAATTTAGACCAACTTTGTCGACAAGTTCTCCGACCATTCCATCCCAGCTGTGGGCGCCCTCCTCCTTCATAAATCCATACTGGTCCACACTTCGAATGTTGTACTGGAAAGGAATTTCGTCGGTAATAAGCTTCAACATATCAATGCAGTAGCCATAGTAACAATATGGACTGTCGTCTGATGGTGAACAATTGTCTCTCTTATAAACGAACGGTGGTTGCTGCCAAAAAAATTTAAAATAAATTTCGTCTCGTCCTTAAAATAAATTTAAAACATTTTTGAAATTTAGGAAAGCGGAAGGTACAATGTAAGTGACGATTCTGTAGAATGTGGGGGAGTTAATGGAATTTAATTTTTGTTCGTGCTTAAAGCTGAATTGATCTTCATTTCCTAATCCAGAGCTCCACTCCCCAACTGGGGTCTTTGACGAAGGTTCAAAAGATCCTGCTGGAAAATCCAAGAGCTCAAGATTCATTTTGAAGTTTGGGTAATTCATTCCGTTCCTCTCCATGTGAAAAGGACCAAGAAGATTTCCTTTCGTCCCGTCAGAACTTGTCGCCTCCCTTTCAAACTCTGACATCAAATCAATCCAAACGTCGTCCGTCGAATTCGCCTCCGTGTAATTGTAAGAACCGCAAAATAAAGCTGTTTCCTCTTTCCATTGACCTTTTGCCTTTAACAACCTTCAAAAAAATTACTTTTTTATTTCTGAAATGAAAAAGAAAGGGGAACGTAGACACTGCATGGCAAAGGCCTTTCTGTTGGATTACGTACGTTGTAAAAATATTGTGTCAAATAATTGGTCTCCAGCAAATAAACATTGGCGTTAAAATTATTTCGGATTGGCCTAATTTCTTTAAACATTCCTTTAAAAAATTGGAAAAAAATTGGCCTAAATTCATCGAAAAATTGGACCTATTAAAATTAACCCTATTTTATTTCCTTAATTGAATTATTAATTCTATCTTGTGTCTACATTCTCCTTTGTCGGTTTTTTGTTTAATGTTTTACCTGACTGCATTGAGAGCATTAACTGTCAAGTCGAAAATGAAAGGTTCATTTAATTCGTCAAGGTTGACATTTCCAGATTCTGTTGCAAAGGCTCGTCGCTTCTGTCCGTAATTGGTGATTGGTTGCAGAGTCATATGAAAAACTTTCATGGATGTTACGCACTCTGTGCAATCAGGGTAGTCGCCATTCTGTTATTTAAATTCCTCATTAATTACAAACTAGGCAGTGACGTAGCTATTTAGGGAAGGAACTTAGGAGCTGAAACCCCCCCCCCCCCCAATATCTACTAGAAAAAATTATTTCTCTCTCAAAATGCAAAAATAGCTGATTTGCTATAATTTTTTGGTTGAATCCCCCCTTAATATGGACATGAATGCGCCCTTGAATTTAGTGGACTGAATATTTGAAGACTTACGAGGGACATGGAGTACCACACGGTCATATGTATTTTGTCACTATATTCAGCCTCAGCAAAAATTTTCGAAGCAGTGGACAAGACTTTTGAAATGGTTTCCTTGGAGCCAGCTATAAAATAATTGGCCATTCCGATCTCAATCATGTGCTTCAGCTGCGCCTCAAGTTGAGATCCAAGTCTTCTGATGATGTGCTTTGTTTTAGTTCCCCTCAACAACGAAGGATACTTGTGCGACATTTCTGCCTCAAATTTTTACCTCATTAGAATTATTAATTATTTATATTTAAGTTGATATTGATATTGACATGGCAACTTACGGTAGTTGTCATCATAAAAGACTACCGCAGTCGTCATTTTTTCCTGCATAGCGAAGCCTCGCACGGATTCTATCAAAATATCCGCCGGGGGAGACACATGAATCAAAATTTTCCTCGTGTTGTTAGACATATATCTCCATTCTCTGTCAAATTAAAACCAAAAAACAAAAATTTGTCATTTCTCTAAAAAAGAGGAAACAAAAAACCTATTTTTTCGAATAAAAGGTTCAGAAAATTTGATCTGACCAAAGCTCGGAAATTTAAGAAAATAAATAATTTTTTTCTCGCAAAAAACAAGTCGACCTGAGGTCTGTATCTTGTCCAAAGGTGGCAGAGACTGTGGGTATTTTCAATGCTTTTAAAATGACTTTGGTAGCTTCAGAAGGAACTCCATGTGTTGTGAAGTCTAGCACCAAGTCAATTCGATTCACTCCACGGTTCAATTCGTCCAGAGTGTCACAAACTGAAAACATTTACAAATATTTAAAATTGAAAAATTCTTTTTTTGTGTGTAAAATTGTTTTAATTTTTAGTTTTAGTTTGGAGTTGTACAAGATTTGATGATGCCGACGGCGTCTTCATTATCGGGGAGTTCAATTATTTTCATTTGCTCAACGGTAAAACCAGAGTCGTCATTGCTTTCTTGAATGTACTTTATGGCCGTGTCAACAACTTTCATTATTGCAGAATTTTGTTGGTACAAAACGACTGGAAATAAAAAGAATTATTTTTAAAAAAAGAATTAAGAATTGGAATAAAATAATTTGGGAAGATGGAGGAGACCTATGTTGGCAGCATTGGTGTTGATGGACGATTCGCTCCATTCCAATTGACATAAAATGATTAGCAAAACACTGGCAAGGACCCTGGACATGTTGTCCATTCCAAAAATATTTGTCAGTTCTTTCAATCAATTATTTGCGGTGTACAGAAATAGAAGAAAATAAAATTATTTTGTTCGTGAAATGGGAAATGGCTGCTGAAAGTTGAAAGTGACTTTGTCTTTGACTTTGCTTTGGTACTAAAATGAAAAGGAGTCTTTGGTGTAGGGAGAGGGACAGAGACGGGAGTGCCAAAACAAATAACGACCAATGTTTTTCATGGAGACAGATATGGGTCATCAATCCAACGCTAAAAGTTGGCCAACAAAATGTTTAATCGTAACATGCAGACCTCAGGAGGTCGCAATTCGGAAGAAATTTTACTTGTTAGAGCACGTTGTTGTTTCAGATACCTTCAAGGCATTTTTAAAAGTCGACATTTGAAGATGAATTTAGTTTTATTTTACACCTATAAAATTAATCAATGTATAAAATATTCAGTGTAAATAAAAGCTTTACTACAATCAGTGGCGTATTTAGGGGGGTTAGGGGGCTGAAGCCCCTTCTCAAAATTTTTGGACTTTACACTAGATAAAATTACGTTTCTCCAAAAATCAAAAAAAATTATTTTGCTGCAAAAAAACTCAATTTTTTTTTTGAAAACCTCGAGAATTTGATGCATTTCATTCTGAATTTGGCTCCTAATTTGTAAATAACATAATAATTAAGTTAGTATATAATAATTATATGTAACCAAAATTTGCTCGAGATCCCTCCCCAATGTTTGACCTGGATACGCTCCTGACTATAACGTATGTTACAGAAATGAATAATTAATTTAATTTAAATTAAAAATGTTGTTGAAGCAGCATTTGTACATTAAGAATATTTTTGTACCCATAGGTACTTTATTTTACAAGTATATGATACAAGAAGAATATTAATATAGCGGATTGTTCCATACAAGGTCTGAATTAGTTTTATTATCCACAAAACATAAAATACATTTAGCATTGATATTCATAAACCATGATTAATAATGTAGCTAGAATAAAATGTCAAATTTTAAATGCGCCATTATGAAGATTCGTGTTGAAAATAATGTGGAGGTCGTAGGTCAAAAGTTTTATTTAAAAATTGGAAAGCCCAAAATACTTTTTTAACTGTTTTACTAAAATTAGAAAATGAGTGAGAATGAATTGCGTATGAAGAAAAAGATGGGAAATAAACAAAGACGTTTCCATGTGACTGAATGTTCGTTCTACTCAGCAACTTTGACATTGAAAATAAAAATGGATGTAGATAAAGTTGCATTAGTAATTCCTTTTGTGGCTGAGTAGAAATTCACACTGAGTGCTCCACAGAGCGTGCGAATTCCGCCCATAGAAACAGAATGAGACTACTCTTGTAAATCCACTCTCTGTAATTAACGCCAATAAAAATAAAACTCTTATCTTCAACTCACACACACAATCACACAACACACACACACACACATAACACATCCATACATCACACATCACTATAGTCCATTTTTTTTTAAATGTCCCTTCATTTTCCGTTTTCAATGTTAAAAATTCTGCATAGATGTTTATT
>JAQFYB010003516.1:0-19136 GCA_034694085.1 Pogonognathellus longicornis | reverse complement strand
AAAACTCTCCTAAAGAAAATATCTCTAACCAAAACCTAACTAAAGTCTGCTCTTCTTATGTAGTATATTGTTCAATGGGGATAAACAACTTGCATCGATATCTCATATTATTTGATTAGAATATCTAAATTTGTACTCAATTTCAACAACATTAGCTAAATATTGCAGTTAAATATTGCACAATGTACACATTTCATGCAGTTTCATTATTTATTACTTTAGCTGAGAACAAATTGTTTCACTAATTATAACATTTTAATGTACTAATACTTTTAGCAACATACATAACGTTAGTACTATATACGTACACTTTACACTTATAGTTATTATCATTATTATATGTAAGTATGATGGGTTGAATTAATTTATCCAATGATAAAGAAAATTGAACATTTTGATTATAATTGGCGAAACAACCCAATAAGAAAACCTACATTTATTACAATTTCAACAATAGTCAGTGGAGGGTGGTGTCTCAATAAATGCTGACGCATGTTAACATGTTGAAAATGTCATGAAATTATGTCTAAAATTAGTTAACACTTGTGGCTACAACTAGTAGTGACTATGTACCCTACTTTTCTTCTTCCTTGTCCATGTAAATTAAGGTTTTTCCAAATATTGCTCAAAATGTTTCGTATGTTGGGTAGTTTTGAGGTGAAGGACAGAGAAAAGTGGGGCATAGAGTGACTACTCGTTGTAACCATAAGTGTAAACTAATTTTAGAAAAAGGACCGGATCATAACTTAACCACGGATCTTCTGCAGTTTACCACGTACAGGGGACTTTTATCACCAAAATTTCAGTTTTTTGAAGAAATAAAAATTCTAGAATCCATTTTTTGTTATTTTTATTTTTAAAGTTGGCAGCTTTTGAGACGGATTTCCACAATCTTAATTATTTCGAAAAAATGGAAATACAATATAGAAGAGCAAGTATTTACATGTAGTACAAAGTACCAGCCCAAATTTTTATGCAGTAACGAGTAGTCATTTAATTTACTAATGTTAATAATTATACAATACTGCTTTTGTATGTCAATAAAATGTAGACAAGACGTAAAAGTTGGCTACAATATTCAACCAGGGTCGTTTGGCGAAGTGGCGAGCGGAATGAATAGCAATAAAATTGATGTATACTAAAACCATTAGGAAGTTAATAGCAAGATAGAAGGATCGCTTCATGGCTGGGAAAGTAGAAATATCTTTTTGCTGCTTGCTCATTTGAACAGGAAAATACGCGTTCGTTTTTCACGCAAAGAAAGATTTTATTTTACTGTGCGTGAAAAACCTTGTTCAATATTTTGAATACACACGCGGTCCGAATTTCACTTACAGGTTTTTGAGCGTGTTCTTGTTGACCGGATTTTTAATAGGGCAATCACAAATATGAAAGGCTTTTCCCGTACATTTGGGTGGAAATGGAAGTAGGTACAGGTACAGGCTTTGTTTAAACGGAGAAAGGTGCCATAAAATCAACTACAAATGAATAGAAATTAGGAAACATGCTGGAAATGAATGCGATGGTGGCTGTAGAAAGTTGAACGAGTGGTTTGCTTATTGTTCCCAGCCTTTTATAGCCATATTGCAATATTATTAGTCGTTGTATTTCCATTACCATTCAAACCCACGACAATCGCAGGAGCGGCTACTGTGTTTATAAGACTGAGAATAATAGTGGTATTAGTCTTATGAAAGTTACCAGTAAAAAGCAACGACCTCCTTTAATAATGAGTATTGACCACATAACCTCTCAAAGCTTATACAATCAGATAATTATTGCATATTCTTGCGCTACATTACATCCACATAATTTTCCTTTTCTCCACCATCACCAACGTCGTCAAACAACTTGGCTCTTTTATTATATTAGCCTTTTCTCACTCCTCCACCTCACTCTCCTCCACCACTCTGCCTTTAGCAACTTTACAACAAATCAACTCCCTGTTCCTGTTCGTATACATACATTATGCATTTCCATGTAAACTATTCATTATTATATACGCCACCATATTTTTATTGTTTCTCATGAATGTCAATCTATTTTCGCATTGCTTTCCAATAGCAAAATAAAAGCTTCTGGTTTGCTTGGCATTCTTGAACAGTTCGTTGGCGATGTCTGGCAATCATCTATGCACTCCTGGATATGGGACTCTACTACATACTCTTCGAGGAATGCCGGTAGAAATGTTTGACATTGAACCACACCCCACTTGATGTAAAATATCCATTTGCATACAATTAGCATTCCCCTAATTATACATGAGAATCAAATCAACGTTGCGTACAATGTAATTAAACCACTTGATACTATTATGGCGAAACTTTAAATTCGCAGCTGACAATTAAATTGTAAAACAATACGGGCGAGGCTTATGTGGCAGAAACTTGGGCTTTGCCTCACTTCCTTTTGTTACAGTCCATGATCCATGATCACTTCTTCTTCAAGGACTTCACCGCTGCCTTAAACAGTAATCCAATCCCAACAAGACCTCAAATCCTTCAAAGCTTGCCAAACAACGCTAACAATCTCATCGACCACTTCCTGAGCTAGTCTTACTATTTCATTTGTATGTGACATTACTCAGATTGCTGAGCTCTTGATGCAACAAACCTTGTTTATTGCTTAACAAAATGTATATGAGTTACCTTGAGAATTACTCAATACCGCACACATATTTTCAGACCACGTCCACATCAGAAAACCCCCAAGGTTGCCGTCCAACATTTGCCACTTGCCATTCATTCACTCAGATTCTGTCAGCTATAATAGTTCTACGTACATTAATACTTAATACTAAATAATCCAAAAGTATTTATGTACCTACCTACTCAATCCAACCAACCAACTATAGTTCTGTGTGTATATTCCTTATTGTAAAAGCATACAATATTTCATTACCAGAAAGTACTCCAATCAGTCAGGTCTCAGACGGATGATAATGTATGCCTCTTAAAACGATTTCCTATACACTATGCAGCAGTTTGCTATGATGTAGCACATACCTTTATGCATGACTTTAATTAACCTTACGCAAAAGCTAATTCAAAGTGAAAATTATTAAAATATCGTTCTAGACCAGTATGTCAGATAATGTGCATTACCATTCTGTATATAAGGAAGTGAATTTCAGAAAAATTATTTACAGTGCGGTTTTAAAATCGATTTTTCAGTAATATATTAACCTTGATATTTAAACTAAGGATGTTTTAAATCACAATAATGACCCGTTTAGTTCTATTTAAATGTATTATACTAACCATGCTATATAATACATACAGGTAAGATTTGTCAAGAAAAATTCTGCTGAGGCAACGTGGCTCTAAGCTATAATGTTACTGAAATGTTTTACTGAACAGAACTACGCTAACAAAAAGCGTTTATTTTATTTACTTCTACGATTGCCTGGGTGAGAGAACTGTGTTGCATGATAACTAGATTGACAATCCGGAAGCGTCGCCTTTAACTCATTTTCTTGTAAAGACTTGGAGAACTGTACCTACTACATATATGTACTAAAGAATATATAGGTGTGTAGAAATACATATTATGTACCTACATAATCTCTAAAGCCACGTTAGAGTTGGGAATAGGTATATACTATATAGTATATAGGTAGCTACTACAAAACTTTGACTCACCCAATGAAAAGTTGGTGGACGGTTTGTTGAATACTTAATAACTCTTTTCTGATGGGCCCTTTTTGTACAACTTGTGCTGAAGTCAAATAACTTGATAAGGGCACTATGAAATATAATATGTATAAATATTATACTCTTGATTAGGTTAGCAACTCACCTGCTCATGCGAAATTGATGGAAAGTAGTTTGACTCTATTAAGTAATAGAAATATTACGTGGTAGGGAGGTGTGAACAGGTTTGTAATGTGTAATAAAAAGGTTGGTCTTTTCATGCAGACAGTTCATGTACAGTATAGTCAATCTGATGGGATAATTTGGAGAGTTTTTAAAACATTTAAGAGAGCGAGATTGTGAAGAGGCATAAGTAGCAAATTATTATACCTACTACGTAAAATTTATATTATGGTATAAAATTTTCGTTTGTAGGTAGGTACTTAGGTACTTACATAATTATTAATAAGTTTTTCATATGCTAAATTGCATTTCTGTCTAATTGTAAGAAGTATCAAAAAGATGATGTGGAGCGTTGTAAATCATACGTAATAATAATCATAGTAAACTTATAGAACTTACAATTAGTTTTAGTTGGTTAAAATGATGAAACGGTTATTGGAATTATTTGAGTGGGTTGTTAATACTGTTACGTGGTTTTTAATTTACTTAGTCTCATGGATGTTGGATATAATATGTACGGAAGTGATATTTGATTAAGGTCTATATTTTATATGTAGTTGTATAAGGTATGGGTACTAATAGTTGAGTGGTGCGTTTGTGGATATTTTAAATTGAATGGATCCCAGCTTTAATCTTCACATGTCCAACAGGCGTTTAATTTTACAGCTAATTCACAACATGATGCATACAACAAAGAATGAAAACGTTCGAGTAACAATAAGCGCACTGTACATTGATTACAAAGTATTTCTAACATATCATTGCAAATCATTATGTAAGGTAAGAGGAGATATCGTACTGTTTGAGTCCAAATGGTTTTATGGCTAAGTAAGTATAATAATTTAAGGTATGTGTATCATTAGATTTATATCATATTTTAAGTTTACAAAGAGAAGTCAATTACATTTTAGGCTCCCTGACTGTTAACTACTACTTGTAAAAACTATAATATTGGTTATAGGTACTGAAATGTTGCTCACACAAAATAAATCGCTCCCATTATAAGATTATAATATCTTGGCTGTCACCGTGCTTCGTGTCATGTCATGCCACAAGTTTTCCCATTTTCCTGAGCAGCTAAAGATAGTAGGTAGTTCCCCGGCACTCTTTGTTTCGAGTGACTGACCGTCTGACTTATTACTCTCTTGTAACATTTATCAGTTTAGGTATCATTGTTCTAAAGTAACCTTAAAATCATCGCTGAAATCTTTGGTCTAATCCAAGAATTTCCCCAGATAAGTGTGTGATCCTGTGAGCATTACAATTAATAATTAAAAACTAGTCAGTTCATCACATATCATATTATATATGTACCTACTATTTTACTATTGTTTCGTTGAAAGATTTCCCTCGATTCATTCCATGCCCATTTACATTCTTCTCAAAACCTTCTTAGCATTTAGGTGGCTAGGGTTTACTTGTATTGTAGTAATTGTGTGTTGTGTGAGTACGTATCATTAGTAACGTCTATATGCATTTTATTCTAATCCCAAATAATAAATCATAGTTTCAGTTGCCTTAATGTACGGAAAATTTTAAATGGAATTTTCGTGGCGATGCTCTGGGAATGTATTTTCGATAATATTCCAAATCACACTTATACATTTAGTTAATATATAGATTTATATTATATAGGTACGGATCTAGACTAAGATTTACTGTAAACTTAGGCTCACTACGACTCACACCTTGATCTCTTTACATTACAACAGTCTAAATGTATCTGTAGAGTAGAAAGCGACGGGTGAATGTTTCTTTTCACCCTTTTATATATATGCTTCCCAGTTACCGGATAATATGCGTCCCAACAACGTCCTATCAATCTAATATTGCGCTAAAATCAATGCAATTACATAATATTACAATAATCATAATTATAATAATATGTGTTCATTTTATTTACTCCGGTGGGGTGATGTGTGAACTGTCAAGTCTAAAACACTTGTTTAAATATTGGTACACCCAATAATGTGTTGAGAAATATTCTGATAATAAATTAATTAAGAAGAAATATAATATTATGCACATTTATCGGACCACTACTGCTACTACAAATGCGACTGTAAATGTCCCAATCCAAATCTCACTCAAGTATAGGCCCTTTATCATTATGTAGTGACCAGAAGCACGAATCTCTCCTCTGAACTCCCAATAAAGTACAGTAGTAGTGTCTCTTCTAAAATTAAAAACTATAAACACGACTTTAGTTTAATAGTACTGGATACAATAATAAAATATTAATAAATTATTAATACATTATTATTCCTGAACTTATATAAATGTAGGGTATACAGCAAACCGTAATGTAACTATATTTTACACATTAACAAGCATACATCTTACAAGCTAGCTAAAAATAATGCAGAGCGAATCGAAATACGTTTTGTCAAGTATAACGTTGAACGTGCTTTACAATAGGTACATAACATAATACAGTTTCTCGATTTCTACAGATTGTTTGTGTGTGTGGTACGAGTACGACAACAATTGTTATTATGTATATATGTACAAACTAGAAAGGAATAAACTTTACACAATACATTCAATACGTAACAATTAATTAATAATAACTGCTGAAACTACGAGGGGCCATTTCCATGTACACATTTTGATACCAGTAATGCCGAACGAATGTCAACTGCTTGTCTTATAGTTTTAGCCTATGTACTGTGGCACTTATAAATAGTTGTAGTAGCACAGACATTTTCATTAACTTTAGAATGTACGTCACATATGAGTAAAGTATGTTCAGACAAAGAACCATATTATACAACACACGGTCGAATACTTGGGGAAGTTACGTTACGTTTTATCTACACAGACACGTTACATTCATATTAGCACACCTTGAAACTGTACAATTAATTTTTAAAGATGCAGAGTTTATAATTGTGTCAGTTTCATTGTATGACCTTGATATTATTTTGTGGAAGGAATTTGTTGGAAGAAACAACAATTAAAATTGGAAGTTGAACTCGAAAATCTTTACTAACTAATATTAGTCTACTGTACACAGCATTTAACATACGAGAGCGAGCGAACGAACGGCTGAGCGCTTGCTTCAAATTATTAAATACGGTTTGGCACAAAGCAACAGATTACTTACGTCAAGTTAAAATTTCATCTCTTACACATACGTCATCATCGTTTATTTTAATCCATACACAATAATAATAATAATATAATAATAATAATATAATAATAACATTCAACAACTAACTCTGTACGGACTCTGTTCCTCACTTACTGTAGTTAAAGATGTAGGTTGTATACGGAATTTAATACAGAGAGCAGTAGATTAATGATTAATACCTGAAAAGAAATCGGGTGCCATATTTATATTTTTGTATTCAGTTGAACATGGTTCCCATTGCCATGTAGATCATATAATAATTAGTGGTAATGGATATTAACTATTTCCGTAGACATAATTTGAATATAATAATAGCAATATTACCTCCATCTCCATTTTATCGTGAGTTTGAATTGAATGAACAAAAGACGGCGTAGCTTTCACGCGGTTTTGCGATCATCAAAATCCTCCGAAGCCCATATGGCCCAAGTCCATTCCTTCTTGCCTGAGGTGAAGACGCTGAGTGAACCTTTGTCCACTGGAGCCATTTGATGTTGCCATGGGATGCCCATGAGGATACGTACTTGGACCCGGGTAGGTTGAAGAGTAATTGGGAGCACTTCCATACGATGATGGCGGAAGATGAAGACTGGCCGAAGAAGAGTGCGGATAGCCGGCCGTAGCGGGACTTGATCCATACTGTCCGTGGTAACTGGGGTAGCCGAACATAATTCCCGAAGAGGGGGGCGGGGTGCAGTACGTGGGGCCGAGAGAGTTCACGGGGAAGCTGGAGCTCAGCTCCGATGCGTAGTAGGGGGAAGATGTGTAGTGGGAAGCTGCAGAGTACGAGGATGGATTTCCATGACCGTAGGGCAGAAAACCTGAGGGAGCCTCGCCGTAGTGCCCGTGTCCACTGTGGGACATTGACGATGTCACGCTCGGCAGGGCACACATTGACTGCGAGTGAGAAATCGAGTCGGACACCAGACCCGAGAGACAAGCTCCGCTGCTAACAGAAGGGCCAACTACGTCCGAGTCAGCTATACTCGGGATCTGATCTACCAGGGATTCAAGACCTGACAGAGACTTCGAAGCCACGTCCAATGATTTCGTTTCGTACGGGCTGTGATACGAAGATCTCGTTTGCTGCATTCCGCCGTCATTCCCTCCGTCTATTCAATTCGAAAGAAAACATTGAGTTACAAATTGATTCGGGCATGAATGCAATGGTTGCACTTCAGGATAATTTTAAAATCCAATAACATTAAAATAACGGAAGGGATCTTTTATATTTAAATCAATATTTTAATTACTATAATATAAATACACTAAGTACGAGAAAAGAGGACAGGTTTATAATTTGGTTTTAAACTGCATGCAGAACGCTTAGATTTTTTGTGACAGAAAAACTACTCCATGCTTTTTATAGTGGATGAAAGACGAGTAATAAATGGAAAGAGATAGTATCTAAATGCAATTTAGATAATTGGGAATGAAGAAAAGAGGTTGGGTTTGGAGTGGCGTGTGATTATTTGCATAAGAAAAAGAGTACAAGGATGGTGGGACGTACCTCTTGGATTGGGAGGCTGATAATTTTGAGATCGAGCACTATTATTTAAGCTATGGAGACGACTATCGTAGGGGTGGTGAAAAGGTATGTAGGAAGACTCGTGAGAGTCGACTGATTGTGAATGCGTGCTGAGTCCTGAAGAAGGGTACAGACTCCCGGGAGGGTTGCAATTAGTAGAACTATGATTGTGATTGACTTGAAGGATGGGCATTTGTAATTTGGAGTTGTGTCCGGCTTGACTCTCATCTCTTAAATGATTCACCACAGATAAACCATCGAAAACGTTCTCAGTCTGATTATTGAGAGGAGAAGGGGGTGCGGAGCCGCAAGAGATTGCTGCACTGATTTCGGAAGACAAGTCAGATTGGGTAGTAAAGGAATGATGAGACGGAGACGGACCACCGCTACCAGCATTTGACAGTGAACCGTTTTCTTCTCTGCGGCGATCTTCATTGCTTACTGTCGTAGCTGTTGAATAGCCGCTGCTCACAGACGACGCCGTCTGAGTGTGACAGGTCCCTATACTACTCGGTGCGCTGTTCTCCAGCACATCCGGAGTATTACTTCCCATGGATCGGTTCGGTGGACTTTCTTCTAACACCTTTGTCTTTTTGGGCCGACCTCGTCTTTTCCTGGGCACCTCTTCCTTCGCGGGCCGTCCAACTTTCCGATTGGTTTCCACCCCATTCAACAATCCAATACTTCCTACTTTCTCCATGCACTTTCTCTCCAGTTCCGCGATTTTTGATTCCGAAGTTAATGGAGTGCTTTTCTTTGGAGGTTTAATCGTGCCGTTCAGGTTGTGTTTCTCCATCCCTTTTCTAGGACGACCCCTCTTCTTTTTTACTGGGATATTGGATCCAGAAGTGTCGTCGTCATACGGTGAAGACGCAGAGCCCAAAAATTTGCTTGACTCATTGTTTGTACCCTTTGTAATTTTACTTGTTTCATTAAAGACAACCTCGGAGTCGTCAAGATCTGATATTATCCCATTTAAATAGTCACGGAATTTTTTTAGTGCCGTGTAAAAGGGAACTTTATCAGCCGCCCTTGGTAATTGCGCACAACGAGCGCTGGATGAAGGCATAACCCAAATGTACTGCAAACCAACACAAATCAAAACTGTTTATTAGGTTCACCGCATAAAAATTCATTATTTTATGCCAAACAATTTTCAGCGTAGGTACAAAAGTAATAATAATAATGACTAATAATAAGTACCGTATTGGTTCCTTCTACAAAGTCAGTTTGGCGACCAAACGGGAAATCTTTTTTTCCAGAAAATACTTCGTAGATAAGCTTTCCATTAAAAACAGCAACTTTTGGTCGATATTTTTGCAACTTTTCTAGAAGAATTTGACTTCCCTGCTTGATTTCTCTTCTTGTCAGATCGGCGCTTCCTTTAGTTGGCCGAGCTACCATGTTAGTGAAACCAATTCCGTATCGAAGAAGATTGTAATCATCATCTGATGTCATGGGTTCCGGTACTAAGCCGGACAGGTACAGGCATTTCCCTAATTTGAAAAATGAGACTTCAAATTAACACCCTTCAGTATCGGAGCAGTTTCTAATATTCTTACATGGAAACTAAACTGTAGAACACATACATATTTTAAAGTAAAGGAAAGTGAAAAATTGCTTACAGAAATGATTACCAGGACCTGCATAGTGGTGGCCTTTGAATGCAGCGAACAGCCCGGGATTTATTCCGATCTACGAGTAATAATCAATAAAATCATGAAATGATTCCAGTTTTGTGACAAGGAGCAAACAATTATACATACAAGAAAGCACATCACTATTTGGGCTGATATTTTGTATTGTTCAATTGCAATGTTAAAAATTTGAAGCGAATAAAAGACAATCATTTTGTATTGGTGCGATTAGGTAGGGTAAATGTACACGATCATGTGATGGCTTTTTTCTCAATGCGAGAAACATGGAATAGAGGAGGTAGGACGATAGTAGGTAGGTAGGTACTTAATGGAAATAGAGAATTTGCAAGACTTACAATAACTACATCCAGGTTGTGTGATAAATGATCAGGAAGAGTCCTCTGAGTGACTTCCTCTTCTGATAAGCCATTAAAACGTTCTTGTCGCTTTCTTTCTTTGGAATCCATGGGAATTTCGTCTCTTCCTGAAATGTTCCTCTTTACGTCTTGGATCTCTTCCCTCCTGTTGAAAATGAATCAATATAATTTTAATGAATGGCCAAAAGAAGAAATTTTCCCTTAAGTGTATGCAGTGGTAACATGTTGCATACTTGGATTCGGACTTTTTCCTTCGACCTCTCTTTTTGACTTGAGACGGATTATTTGCAGGATTAATAGCCGAAGTAATGTGAGCGTTGGGCATTTCATCTACAAAGCTGTACGGATCCCCATATTGCTCTAATTTCATTGTTGGTATGGATTGTCGATTATCCCCCATACCGAGGTGTCTCATATTTGCAGAATCTAAATGAGATAAACTTCCCATCATTCGCTCAGCATTAGTATTTCCACTACAGACAACGTCCACGCAAGTTTCATACCCGTCGTCAGCTTGGCTTTCCGATTTCATACAACTATGGAGACAATTAAAGAATACAGAGTACTTACAATCAGTGTCTTTCTCAACACTCAGTTCATCCATACACAAGAAAAAGGCTCCAACGACTACACATTTCTCCGCTACTAGTACAGTACACTTTTATATCTGTGTACTTATACAACCTACTCAACTCCATATTATCTCTCCAGCTAAACCCTACACAAAATAACTCAACAAAAATAACTCTCCGAAAAATCATTTCATTCTAATAATCCGATTCAATACAAAAATCTTTATTGCATTCTCCCAGCACCACTATACACCACAACTACATACCTCATCCTCCTCCTCCCATGTACAGATACCAAGCAAAAGATTCCTGCTGGACATAACATAAGGGCTAATAATTTCTGCATCCCAGCAGCAGCAGCCATACCATACCACACCGTACCATACCATGCCATGGTGGTGGCCTTTATGTATTACATACATAGTAAAATATTATAATCATTCTCCTCCACACACAGCACTTGTCTGAAAATACTTATGCTATACTTACACAACTCCATATAGTAAAAGCATCACAAGAAGATGATCATCATTATTATATACATAGAAAGTGTTGCCTAGCACTAGCACATACACATACACTTACACTACTCTTTAAACTCACTATCTACCACACTATGCTTATACGTTAATATTGCGGACGGCATATTCATGGATTTCTCTCTCTCTCTCTCTCTGACTCTCTCCTTTTTCCTGCTCTATGCAAAGCTTCACCGCTCTAATAATATTATGAGCACAGAACTCATTCTCTATGGCAAGAATAGACAGCCGTCGTGGAGGAAGCTTAGCATTTATATATTTGTAATATAATCTCGCAACTATACAGCACACACGGACGTTATATTTGGCAGGTTTGCAAGTAGTTATGATAAAGGTATATATAGCGTGGCTACAACAAGAGGGATGCGATATAGATATCCGTGTTATGTCCTGGGAATGAATAATATGGCTTGATTACGTAATAGATTTTGTAGTCGCGAGTGGGATGGAAGATGCTTCTCTCTCCACTAACATAACCAACTACCTACAATACATACACCACTCTCTATATCACTCCATGGCATTGCAGTCCAATCCCAGTCTACTTCTAGTTGGATGTAAGGCACAAAACCCGATTCGCAAAACATTCGTTAAAAACCTTAGTGCCACTACTACTACTACTACGAGAATACTACGAGTACTGTATATTACGAGTGCAAGAAGGAGAGTTTATACAACAGCTATATACTATGCTAACATAACACTCCTTACTACCACTATATTACTACTGCTACGTAGCACTAGCACTCACTACATGGACTTAGAACTGAAAATAATATTAGGTATTATATAACTATGAAACATAGCACTAGGGTTGTAGTTGCATGTAGTTGTGAGATGTGAGAGTTGGTTTGCTTGGAAAGCTAAAGGCTACCCCCAGCACTACGAGCACACTGTGTGTGTGTGTGTGTGTGTGTGTGTGTGTATAGTGAGAGTGCTTTTACTACAGAACTGCTTAATGTTAGTTTACTAGCAGCATCGTGAGACTATCTGAAATACATATAGATGATATAGGAATATCAGACATTCAGCAGCATAATAATATATGATACATATACAGAGACTGTAGGAATATGTAATGGAAGTGTATGGAAGGAGGTTTTAGTTTTGTTGGTTGTGCCATGTTCATGTGGATGTGGATGTTGGTGTAGTGGAGTATGTAGTATGGAGTAATAGTATGCTTGGAAATATTTTAATTGTGCTAATCTGCTAATCTTACGTTAGACATGATAGAGTGGTTAAATATAAATGCTATGAAGGAGTACAGGTAATGATTAGAATATTGTGATTATGATTGCTTACTATTTCGATGTATCCATTCCAGACCCTTCCATGGACGCTCCAAGAAGCTTGGCAGTTTCACGGAACAGTGTGGCAACTTGCATTTCCCTTCAATCGACTTCAGAGATTAACAAGTTTGCCAAACCACAGAGAAGTTCGGTGCATGACGGTTTATTACATATTGAAGATGGTTATTACTCTCCGTTATTGTGTAGCAGGGATTCATCATTGTCTGAAAAAGTTTCTCTAACTCAATTGCAATGCTATATATGGTTTATGCTGTGTATGTGTTGTTGTGTAGCTGATTTGCAGAAGAACAAACTGCGTGCGACTCTCTGCTGTACAAACACAAGCACCTTAGTTTTCTGAACTGACACGGTGACACGACGTTTAAGTATATAGTAGGAGAGCAGTTTAGGCCTAAGTTATTGTTACTGCTCCAGGACACAATGAGATGTAATGTGGTGCATGTGAGAGTTGTAAAGCTAAAGAATGTATATCGATTAGCCAATAATGTAAAGTGTCTGCCTAAACAATTAGTTTACGACTCAAGAATAAAACAACGTGAAAATTTGATTGTTGAACTTTCGGTAGAGTTGTACTTGTACTTTTTAGATTTTCAGACAAATCAAGTTGTAATACGTAGAGAGAGATAGATAGAAAGAGAGAGACTGAGTTTAGCCGAAGCGTTGTTGTTGACTTGATACCGTATGTGTTGGGTGCACATATATCACTGTGTGTAATGTGTAAATAGTTGTTTATGTATTGGTACGGTGAAAATAGTAATGAAACCGACGGGATATCAATGATTGGGAGACTGAGCGCAGGACAGGGGCATTGTGAGAAGATGCAGGTGATGTGGACTGAGAAGGTTGTTGTTCCAGTCGGCACTCTTCAATTGCTATTGCTCTCATTGTCCATTAGGAAAATGTGATGTGATTTTTGTAAAATCGGATGAAAACTAATGGGCAATGACGAGGCAGAGAATTTAAAGTGTTTGATATGTACGAGACGCGGTTAAGTGATGACACTGTGTAGCATTAGTGAGCCGAAATGGTCCGAATGCACTTCCGGTAAAAATATACGTTACGTACGTGATATGTTGTTAACAATGGTGTGTGTAAAGAATGGCCAAGACGTCCAACACTATGCAAGAGCTGTGTATTTGTGTACGGTGGAGTGGAGCAGCAGCGTTATGCGCCTCTCTCATTACACTGCCAGTGCCACTGCTACTTCCAGGGCCAAACACAAACCAAGAGAATCGGTGGAGAGACACGCTGCGAGTTGTTCTTGTTGGACGACGTGAGAGACACAGGCAAAGAACCAGGACTCAGCACCAGCAGCCATGCCATGCCATAGCCATCCAGGGCTACACTTTACACAACCATCGCAATCAGAACACTCGTCTCTCTTTCTGTCTCTCTGTTTCACCCAGCTCCAGCTCTATGTGTGCACTGTGTACATTCTCTACATCACCGCACCGACTTTGCGTTAGGGCTTTGCTTACTTCAACTATACGAGTCTGTACTGTACACAGCACTCGCGTGTGTAGCCGCTATCAATGTACTTCCATTGTAAGCAAGTGAGAAGTAAAGGCAAAACTACAAGCACTACAAAGACTCCCTCAAATCCTCTATTGATCGGTGAATAGGTTCACTTTGTAAAGCACTGAGCTGGCAGCGTTGACTACGGTCCCACAACAGTCGGAAGCGATTTCTGGGGACTGCCCGGCTAAAATTCTGCCTCCTCCTTCGATCCGATCCGAAACGGGACTTTCGTACAACGCTGCCTTTCCTTCCAGTTTCCCAGCTCACACTTTTCTATACATCCAAACATACTCTCCTACTACAAATACAACTTCTCGACTCTCATGCAGTACTTTGCTCCGTACTCAACATACATACATACATATATACATAATCTATGTGTATGTATATACACACACACACACTCTTCTTGTACACCCGTACGTACTCTCATGCTCAAATATAACATTCGCTCACAACATCTCCCGATCTTCTCCTACATAACTATATATCCTTTCGTTTACATAAATATACCCAGGTAATTGACAATGGCTATACCCAAACCCGCCTCACGCCTCCTATATAACAAATACATTATTGCACTGCATACACAACAAAACCAACTAACAATGTACATCACATTTCATTTCCAACTGCTCCATGTCTATACTCTCCTTTCACCATTTTAATACTACCCGGCTTCTGCCTTCCCGTATTATCTGTGCGTACGTACACTACAATACATATATACTTATGTCAGTAGGCACTAGACACACATAATGCTTTATAAGCAAATACTACTTACACATACTTTCCTATTGTGTCTACTGCAACCAGGGTACTCAACTATTGGGTATAACTAAATACACATACTTTCCTTTCCTTCGCCTCGACAACTAAAAACAGTGTTCTCCTTCGTCTGGACAATTGTCATTATTCCTTCCATGGATTAAATGGATAAACTGCTCGTGAGAGTCAGGCAATGGCAAATACATATCTTAATCTATCGTTAAAGCGGAAATAGCAACAAAGTCGCACACCAAATTTATTCATGTAAATTTCCCTGAGCATTTCTCAAGTCTCAAGTGTGAAGTGCAAAATTTTGGATAAGAATTTGGATTGTTCGGAATATGTGTTGGTTGTCAGCCTTTGGTCCGTGGAAAGGCAGTAGATGTGTCTGAGTTAGAATTGTATTTCTTTGTATTTCATTTGGTTGATTCGCAATCTACTACAGTGCTTGGTCTCTCTCGTTTTGTAAAAGTTGTGTTGTAGTTGTATCAAGCAGTAGTACAGTACTAGTAACAGTGAGTCTGCTCGTAAAATCAATAATACCCACATCATCCCTAGCACCGTCTCCGTCTTTCTCGTATTCTGTATTTTCATATTATAATAT
Organism: Pogonognathellus longicornis; assembly: GCA_034694085.1. NCBI lineage: Eukaryota > Metazoa > Arthropoda > Collembola > Entomobryomorpha > Tomoceridae > Pogonognathellus > Pogonognathellus longicornis. The sequence goes on along the minus strand of JAQFYB010003516.1, from coordinate 3,335 downwards.
ATCCGAAAAGGAACCCAAGCAAGCCAGGCAAGACCCAACTGCTTTTGGTGTTCTGTCCAATCGCACTGACTACTTCTAGGTGCATGCATATTACATATAAACGCAAAATAAGAGCTGTCTGTTTTTACTTTAGCCGAGTTCTACGCTCATTGCAGAGACTACTCTCAATTCTCTCCGACTCTCTACCAGGCAATCTCCCATTCTACTACTACACTACTACTTACTCTACTCTACTAACTACTACACACTTCCATCCACCAATGTACACAATGCATATCCCGTGCCCGTATATATAGTGTGTGTAGTGCTAGCATCCTCTAAACCCGAAGTTCGGATTCTATCCTGTGATAACTTCATTTCTCATATCATGGCACTCTCCCATTCCTGTTAGTGCTACTGCTGTTCCTACTTATACTACCGGGTACATATCGTATGTAGCAGCACGTTATAGATTTGGTTCTGGGACTGTAGTTGTGAGAACAGCGTGTATTATTCTTTCTTAGTTTCTCCTCTCTCTCTATCTACCGTCTTTCGGGCATACCTACAAGACCTCCTCCCTATTCCTCCAGTCTGCAACACACACGATATATAGAAACACGGGACAATAGCATACTACTCGCATTTTACACAACATTTCGCATCACAACAAGTTTCCAGTCTAAAAAGCTCCCTCAGTTTCAGTCTCACCACCACTCATTCCCATCTCAAAGAACCGAGAGGAGCCAAAGCAGAGCAACCCAGCCAAATCCAATACAAGTCGACTACATGCACTAGAAAACTGTTTTACTGCAAGAAAGCAGTTACTGAACTATAGCTCTGGAGTCTGGCTGGACTATTATACACACAACTACTTGACTACTACGACTACTACTCCTGGAAGTAGGAGGCTAGGTAGCACTAGGAGTAGTAGGAGAGTCTGGAACTGCCTTAGTTAGTTTAGTAGTGTTCTTTTGTACGGTAGTCACATCAGCAGTCCCCTTTTCTTTTCTCCTGAATTTACATGCACTTTTCCATCATATCTCATTAGACGAGTGGAGAGAGTGGTGCCTACTTTATACTACTGCTCCAGTCTAGCCCCGTCGCAAGGCACAACTAAAGGCTAGAGTGTTATGAAACTGTGTGGACGAGTATACTTGTAGTGTAGTGCTAGTGAGAACTGTGAAGTAAGTAAAAGTAAGTGGAGGAAAGCATTAGGAAACCACAAAATAAATATATAGCCACACATACAGTACAAAGTAGTGAAAGTAGGTAGCCCTTGTTCTACTTGGCTCACTCAACTTATTGTTATGGCCCACTATTACTCCTAAAAATATCATCTTTTGTGTTCTGCACGGAGATTCCTCATCCACCTACTCACCTATAAACTTTCTTCTTTCTTTCCCTCATCAAATTTGTCCTTGGATCATAATCAATTAGTTTTTCTCCTTCCTCTCGTGTCAATTACAGAGTTATGTGCCACCACATCACAGTAGAGTCCTAGGCAATGTCATACCACTACTAGTTACGTCCAATTACATACTACAGGTGTAACTATTTCTTTTATTGCTTTCATTATTGTTCACAGGCTCCAAGCAATTACATTAGTGTTCTTCCTCTCCAAACCCAGCGACTTAACTAACTCTCCAGGATTAATAATAAATTCCTCCTTGTATTTTGCAAGGAAATTTAATTTGTTTTTCTCCCGTTTTCCATTTTACACCACAAGGAAGAAAATAAGCAGAGTCTGAGTTAGTATTTGTTGGTGAGCTGTGAGATAGTGACTACAATACATAATAAACAGATACACGATAATAATAATAGCTGGTGAGCAAAAGCACGTGTATGTATTACTAGGATTTCAAATTGAATCAGAAGAGTGAGGTGCATTGTACGGTCCTTGCTATTGTTCGAGCATAATAGAAAAGCAGATGAAATAAACGAGTCGTTTAACATTTCCTGGTTGCAAAGAGTTGGTAGTAAGTTGTTGATATTCGATATCCATAGAGAGCCAGACAAGGGAGTACTACGACTTTCTCCAGGTGTTGTTTCTAGGTATACACCGAGACTTTTGCCAATCAATAGTCCTACATGAAATACAAAGTGCTGCATGTATACAGTGGACATTGAGCTCACTCCGTCCACCAGGGACTCATTGCCCATTTGCCCGCAGTTATATATTTGTAGCTGTGTGTGGTGAGTGTTGTTAAGTCACTCTTGAATGGATATGTTGCACTTATAGTGACGATACTTTCTTCATTCTTCTGTCTCATAATAACATGGTTGATTGGTGTGAGTTATGTTTGAGCGGAAATTCTTCACTTTTGACCACAAATACTGTCTAAGCCGTTAATTTAATTACAGCAGCAGACAATGGGGCTAACCACGTACATATTTACCACTTTGTTCATTCAAATTCTCATCATCTCCCAAAAAGGTAATTCCATGTGCTCAACTACCTTTTCAATTTATTTTATTCCTCTCTCACTCACATTCAGTCACTAACATAGTCTTATTATATAATAATACACTCAAGTAGTATGGAGCTTATGTACCTGTGTATTCTCCAGCACTCTCTATGTAGTAACACAGCCTTTCACTGTGAGAATTTAGTATTCATTTTGTGCCTTTTATTTATTATTTATGCAGAATGTCTGTAGTTATGGCCCGTGTGCACAAACAGAGCACTCAATACTGTTAAACACACAAACGACACGCAGGATCTGCCTGTTCAGTGAGTTGTGTGAAAGTTGTTCTATTAACTGCTGTTAAGAAGCAAACTTTGTGCACATAAAGATGCAAGCATTTTGTACACAAATAATGTGATGAAAACATTTCTTGTGCACACACACATACACTCACAGTCATTCTTCGCTATTCATGTTACTTGTCATCTTAGCCGTAATAAGTGCACAGAAAGCATTTGTAGCACAGTGTGCCTAGATGTTGAAGTTGTGAATTGTTAATAGATGAAAAGAGCTGAAAGTAAGCAAATACGGGGATGGGGAGCTTTGCTGTGGAGCTCTGCATCATTCAAATGACTGTTTGGTTGCTTGTATTGCTTTGCTGCTGGTGCTATGGTTGGCAACTAAGTAATTATGCATGCAAGAATACTTAATGGGCAACGCTTTCAATCTTCCTTACATAGCAACTTCAGCAACTATAGGCTTGTATACAGAGATATAATATACACAGTCAATTCAATCCATGCTTAATATATTTTGCATGTAAGATACGTCTACACAATGAAATGTAGAACGGTAAACATTACAACGTGGTGTATATATGGTGGTGCGTCTTTCTTCCTTGGCTTTCTCCATACCATCAAATTTATTTTTATATTTACTTTACAGGCTGTT
>JAQFYB010003515.1:0-19140 GCA_034694085.1 Pogonognathellus longicornis | reverse complement strand
ATTTAGGAAGAGGGATATCATCATTGTCATTAATTTTGTCATCATTAGTCAAGTTTAAACAAGAACACAACCTATGACCTAACACCTAAATATCAAGAATTGTCAAGAATAGAATCATGCCGAGATGGATTGGTGACAATATAAAAGGAAGCGAACTTCTTCGTCACCGTCATAAAGTCGTGTCCATTGTTATGGTGTGGAGTTTCATTTTTGGGGGGTTTTTGTAAGTACTTCTAAATATTCAAATAAGTCATAAGTAGCATATATTTTTCGAGATTGCAATCCAACTGTCAACTGTTGACTGTCATCTGTCCACATGGAATGGAATCTGCTACTAGCATATTTCATATTTAGACATTAGTTATTTATAACTTATAATTATATTTAACATTCTTAATAATAATATTGAATATAATATGCTAGTCGTAGTCCATTAATCATTTCTATTGCATTTTTAAAACTTCGAACATGGAAGGGGTGTGTTCAATTCAGCGTTCAGCGTTATTCCACTTAAAATGATAATAATTAAACATTAACTTGTCTTGCTTGCAGACTTCGTTATGGAGCTCCAACTTATCGTAAAGACTTAGCAGAAGGAAAATATGATGAGAGTAAAGAATGGAAATTAAAGAAAGAACATATGCGAAACCAGATCAATCCAAGCAGCTTCAAACATAACATTCAAGTGATACAGGAAGTTATGGAACAAAAGCGTACAAAGGATGAACCTTCCAAAAGACCAAAATAAATAGGCTTGTGTGTAGTTTTTATTTAGTGTCGGGTCTTTGAGGGGCATTTCTCTGAATATTAGATGTTAATAGTAAGCTATGACTACAAAAATAAGTGTGACTGTTGTTGTTGAGTTAAACAAATGTGTGCTGCAGTGTTATAATAATATTAGTGAATTATAATTGAGAATAATAACATGCCTAACTTTGCTATTTGAAACTGTGATACCATCTTCTGAGTGTTGCATCTGAATTATTCTTATTAGCCAATTTGTTGTGGAGCTAATAAGGGACGGAAATCTGTTTTATTTCTCATCTCATATTCAATATTGTTGGACAAGTAATTAAGTTTTTCAAGAAAGCTGAAACTTAGTTTTTTCATCATGAGCAAGTTATCACGATTTAAGAGAGGTGCAGTTCTGAAGCTGCCGCCTATGACAAAAAAGGTTGAAGGCCTTAACGACAGTAATGAAGATTTCAAAGATCAGCGTCCAGTAGTGAAAAAACCCTTAATATCACAAGTTTCGGTTGTCAAACCGGGTAACATAGAAGGCGGACACAGAACTAGAAATGCGGTAGAAAGTGTTTATTTCAACACAGACGGAGGGATCTCAATAACTAAATCATTTGATGGCGAATCGCAGGAGGAGAAAATAGATGAGGCAAAACCACCAAAACCTAAAATAGATGTTTCAAAGAAAAAAGCTGTCAACCCAATTCTAATTTCTGATACCCCAACAGAAACAATTGATAAAGATGACGATGGTGAAATTGCGGATTCAAGTAGTAAAGTAGTTTGTCCATTCTGCTGGAAGAAATTAAGTGATAAATTGACTGGTACAACTCATGTAAAATCATGTGGAAAGAACCTCCCAACAGAAAGAATTTTCGAAGCTTTACAGCTTCATGAAAAGCAGGTGAAAGAATGGGAAGGATTGGGGATTGCATACCCTGGGTTTGTTACTTCTACAAACAATAATGCAAAAGGTTCAAAACCCAAAAGTTCTAAACCTCGTTCAAGAGCAAAGAAAATTAAGGATCCAGAAATGGAATTAGCTATGGCTCTGTCTGTGTCGCTGCACGAAGAAATTGAAACTCGCAAACTTAAGCAAAAAGAATTTTTGGTAGAAAATGGTCTGGAAAAAGAATTGGACTTAATTGACCCTCCTTGCAGTAGCAAAAATGTAAATTCCAATAAAGATGGCAAAGAAATCGAGATACCAGTATCGTATAGAATGAAGCCTGAGAAAAAGTCAAAATCGAAGGTTCCGAATCCAGAGTCCCAGGGAGTTAAGCGAAGAGGAAAGAAAGGGGACATTAACCTCAAAGAAACAAGGCTTTTTACGATTACCGAAACAGAGCGTCAAAATATAATTAATGAAAGAGTGGGACTCATCTTAGAAGAGAGATTAAATGCAAAATTGAGTGAAGAAGACTTTTACATAAGAGACAAGTTAGAGTTATCATCTGAGGTACCTAAAAAACTAAAGCCATTTCTCAAAGAGGTGATTATTATATCATTTAATCTCTGATCTATATTTACAAGCCAACAAATATGTAGTATAACATTTAATATTAATTGTAAATATAACGTATTTGCCATCTAATTGAAGTTGAATGTTTTACTGCGTTTTAATAGTCAAGCCATATTTTGAGTTGACGAATAAGAACATATAAAAGATAATATTTTCTTTTTTTCAATACTTATTCTATTCTAATTTTTTAAATCTTGTTTTTTTTTGACCAGGGTTCCCCTTTATGGAAAATAGCTGAACTTGATGTGAAAACTATCGATCCGAAAAAGTTCGTTATTAAAGATGTTGAAGACAGTAAAGCTCGTAATGAAATTGAAATAGCTAATAAAGCTGTCCTGATTCCTGCACCTGACAGAAGTAAAACCAGCTCAAATAAATCCCACCAACAAGAAAAACCAAATTCGTCTCTTCAAATAATCAAAGAACCTATTATTGCTAAAAATGATGCCAAAGTTCCATTCATTCACCATGTCACTCCTTTGCCTAAATATACTCCGTCCAGTATAACCAGTAACTCGACTACTTTCAATGTAAGTACAATTTACAATTCTATTTTGTATATTTAATTAGAATTTAATGTATACGCTTAATTAATATACATACATAATGTATTAAAATGAGGAAAAAATCAAATATATTGCAGACGCTCCACGAATCAATTAATTCCACAGTCATTTCTCCTGATTTACCTTCAAAGAGAAATGAACACGATGTACCATATCCACAAGTCGTTGCAGATTTACTCAAGATGCTGGAGAAACGAACCTTTACTGATATTATTTTATACGGACGTGAAGAAAAGCCAGTTAAATGCCACAAATTAATTCTGACGGCAAGATGTCCAAATATTTTGGAAGATGTGGCTCAGTGTCGATCTTCTACAACTGGAAAAGTTCGCGAGTTAATTTCCCTTGTTGGATATTCACATGCGGTGGTCAAAGCTTTCGTAAAGTTCGTTTACACAGGTCGTATCAGACGTTGCCTGAATTCCGAAGAATTAACTGATCTTGAAGAACTTGCCAAAAAATATGGCATGGTTTTAGTTCCAGATGTTCCTCCATCTCCACCTGCTAAAAGAATAAAAACCACTTCCGCTTATACTCAAACTGAAGTCGAAACTATTATGGAGAACAAAGAAGCAAACGATTCTTCAGATGATATTTTTGAAGACAGTAATGATTTTAATACAGGAATCGCTGACTTCCTTCCAATACCTTCCAATAATGAAACTAAGAAAAGCTTTGAAATTACCAATAGTGAAACTATTAAAAATTTTGATAAAAGTGATAACTCTGTTGTCGAGATTTCTTCGAAAGACACAAGTACAAGCAAACAAGTAAAATTGAATGAAATTAGCAACTGTGTTAGGAAATCTTCAAATGAATATATCAATATCGACATATTTGAACCTAATGCTCAAGTCCTTCCGCACGAAGATTGGAATGTTTCAGAAGATCTTTTCGGAGATGACGAAGAGGATGACGACTTTTTAAACAAAATTGCTGATGATTTGGAAGAAAAACAATTTACTAAGAATGATTGTAATTCAAAGAAACGTACACGAAGCATTTCTCAGTTTTCAGAGTCCTCAAATTGTTCATTTACCGCTACTCAAGCTGTTCAATACTGGAAGAAACAAATGGAAAAAATGAAACCAGTAAAAATAAATTCAACTTTAAAAGAAACTTCAGATGTTGATATTGATTTAGAAAAAGAGACAAGTCCTTGTTCTCAGAAGGCTAAAAAATATAAGCTTGATTCTAAAATTGAATATAAATACGATAGTGACAATGATAAGAATCCTATGGAGGAAAATGTCGTTGACAGCGATATCGAAGAAATTGTAATAGATGATAATAGTGAACATAGTAACATCGATCGAGATTATGAGAACGATCATGAACAAGTAGAACAAAATGCTCCTTTGAACGATGTCGATGCTGAAGTTGTTAACGATAATAATGAAGATTTCAACATACTTGCAAACGACATGAGTCTTTCTTGGGAGGATACTTATATCGCAGCGAAAAATAAATTTGATGACCTTCAACAACAAGAAAATATCAATAAAAATGGATTAGGAAGCCCCGTCTCAAGATCGCTTTCTTCAACTCCCAAGAAACAGTCTGAGCGTAAGAGTAATACTTCATTACGTCTCTCCCTTGAAAATGTTCGGAATTTTGAAGCGAATGTATCTTCGCCGTCTTATTCTCCAGTAGCAAGTTTTCTTCAAAGTGCTAAATCCAACAACAAATCAAGTATGCCATTTTTGGATCGTAGTATTAACAATCAGACCTTCAACGCTTTTGGCGATCAAGATGATTCAATGTTTGCGAAAATTCCGGAAGAGGTATTTAATGTACCGGACGAAGATCTTTACACTATACCTGAACAGTCTTCTATTATACCCAGTCCCGTGAGCTCAAAACCAAAACGAAAAGCAAGAGGAAAATCTCAACATCCCCAACAACAAAATGAAAAGGAGCCCAAGAAAAAGACAACTGCTAAAAGTAAACCTTCGGCAAAAATTAAATTGCCAAAGACTTTACATAGGACATATTCGTACTCACAAGAACCGCAATCAAAATGTCAATCACCTCCGACGACTAGTGCAATAAATTCAAGTCCGAATGGCAGATCTCCTATGCTCAATTACAGTACTATTGATACCCCAATACTGAAAGTAAGATTTGTTTTATTTCTTTAAATATACGAATATTGAGAATATGCACGATAATGTCTAACTCTTTAACTACCTATTCTAATGATATTATTCTCACTTTATTCCTTTAGAGTGAACTGAAGAAATATGGACTGAAACCTCTACCCCGCACGAAGGCTAAAGTTATTCTTAGACATATATACAAAGAAACTCATAAAGAGGATCTATGATGATAAAAATAGAAATATTACAACTAAATTCGCTGGTTCGCCCTATTTTAAAACTTTAATGTCGTTACTTATCATATGTATTTGTACATAACTGGGTATTTGTCAAATTAATGACGCATTTCTCTAAACTGTTTTTTTTACTTATGTATATATTATGCAAAAATGTTTTCATTTTGCAAAACTTGTTCAATTATTCGTGTGAATATTTTTTACATATATTATATGTATATCAATGATTGCTTTTACATGGGAAATCATATTTGACCCTAACACATATTGTATTTAATTCATGCTAAATAAACGCAAGACTAAAAGTTTATGACATTCAAATTGTCTCAATACAACGTATTAATTTAATTGATGCATTTTTATTATTAGTTTTTTATTAATAAATATTTTTTGGTATTTTGAAACAGATTAATCTGTAAACGTGTCCTATCGTTATACACAAAAATAAGTTGATTCACCAACAAATATGTCTCACTTTGCTCATTGTATATGACTGTCGCGGGAAACGTATAAAGTGCTTGCTAGTTGAAGTTGAAAAAAAGTTAAGCTAAAACAAAATAAAAGTATTTTTCAAAACATGAGCTAAGTTTTGAAGTGCACACTTTTCATCATTTTAAAAAATCAAGATTTTTCTTTTGGCTCATCGATCATACATTTAGCTTTTTATATCATGTTAGAATTCAAACGCTATAGTCGATCTCAATAGTGTACACGGGAACACTGGTTAAAAACAAACAGATAGACAGGTATAATTTATATTTATTTTTGATCTTTGAGTACATTTTCTACAGATTTTCCATTTATATTTGTGGTGGGTAGTTTTTGGTACCTCTCAAGATACCTTTTCATTTTTTATACATTTTTATTCTTTATTTTGTATTTTATTAGCGTTAAGCCGTTGATGACAAAGAGGAAAAAATAATTAACTCTCTCTCTTTTGTATAATTTCTAGATATTCAACATTAAACAGCACAATGTATAGCAGTACTACAACTTCAGGAGTTGAATCTTCCATTGGCGACAAAAAGTATTTTTGTATTAATTGCAATGAGGATTGTCGGGGGATCATTGGAAGCTCAACAGAATTGAAAGTGAATGAACCTCCTGATCAGTTTCGTATGATCACGGTTTTGGAAGCTCTTGAATTCGTTTACGATTTGTCATGGGATGATTTCTGCTCTTCCAGTTGTAGTTCGTACATTTCGGAACATTACGGTGACAACAATCATGATTCCTCGTCGTTGTTTACCCCTCCAAGAGACATTTTAAAATCAATAGGCATGTGTGGAAAATGTACTCCGATATTAGCAGAATTTTTTAAATATCGTAAACACTTAGAAAATTTGTGTAGTTCAGAGTCTTTACTGCTCAAAGCAAAAGAGTCCTGCAGGGTCTTTGTTGCCTGTAGGGATAACGGTAAGGACACCGAAAAAAGAATAGCAGAAGTAGAAACACAAGAATTTGTGACATCTTTTAGCCAAGATGATGACGGGGACCGATTTTCAGATAATTCCCCTTTTAATGCGAATTCCCCTTTTACTGACAGTTATGAAACCAATGATTACCACGTTACAGATATTAAAAAAGAAGTAAACTATGAGCCTACAAATATTGAAAAAGAAATTGATGTTAAACATAATCCGTTTGTCAGCTTGCAAAGATTGCCTTCAGAAGTTGTTGAAGCAATTGGACAGAAAATGATTGCACATTCCGCCAAGAAGAAAAGTAAAAATATCAGTGATGCAATTGTTCCTTTTAAAGCGACTTAAATAAATATAATATAAATATAATTAAACGATTTCAATAACTAAACCCCATCCCAATTCATTTGCTTACTCTTTTTATTTTCTTTCCAGAGTCATCCAAAAGGCCAAATTCCAAGTTCAAACGAGGAAGTGTCGGTGTCAAAGATAATAAATCCTTCAAGTCGGAAGAAGAAGATGGTTGCAAAGAACAAAACGATGAAGCAAATCTTAAAATAATGAAAATAGAATCCTTATCTCAAACAAGAAATAAAAGGACGCGAAATCCTAAACCATTAGATTTGGATGATTTTGCTGATGCAGGCGACTATGAGGATATAAAGAAAGCCGGTATTTTATTTTGTTTTATTAATTTGAGTTTCTAAGATGAACTAAAGTTACAGTTAGTTTCCAGTTAGTTTCATCTTTTTGGCCCACAAACATTTATAAGCAGAAGCACTTGGACTTCTGTACAGTACATATATTTTCTGGTTTTAGTCTTTTTAGAATTTCAAAATTTCTTTTCCCCTATAAAAGTGGAAACTGTATCATAAATGTCAGAATGACGCTGTTTTGTCATCAGCATTATCATTGTAAACGAAACTTATTTAATCGTTGATTTTTTTGCAGATATACCAAAGAAAAAGAAACGTAGCCATACCGTTACAAAGAATGTGAGAGAGAAACCAAAATGGCCATGCAATAAATGCGATGAAATCTTTTCCTCATTTAAGTCGCTACAACACCATCGTGGTTCTTCTCACGCACCCTCTCATCCTTGCAGCAAATGTTCTCAGATATTTTCATCTTTGAAGAAGCTTACAGAGCACAAAGCTGTTCACAAGATAAAAGTACCGGCAGGTCCTTATCCTTGTGACCATTGTGACACAATTTGTAGTTCGTACTATGCTTATAAATACAAGCATATGGTCATTCACACGGAAAATGCGAGAGTCATCTGCGACCTTTGTGGAAAAAGCTTATCCAGAAATACTCTACGAGAACACAAGAAATTAATACACTGCGATGATAAACAAAGAACTTTATTGAATACACCATGTCCAGTGTGTGGAAAAATTGTTCTAAAATACACCTTGAAAAAGCATATGGCAGTACATGATGACGAAAGAAAACCTTATAAGTGTGATCAGTGTGACAAAGCTTACTTCTCCATCGGTAAGTGGAGGTATCACATTAAATCACATTCTCAGGATTCAGCAAGCTTCCAGTGCCAATTTTGTCTCAAAATTTGTTCTAATGAATTTGCATTGAAGAAGCATACAAAACTACACACGAAAACTAAATCATTTGCCTGTGACCAGTGTGACAAAAGTTTCCGTGAAAATTACGCTTTAGTACGCCATCAAGTTATGCATGAATCTGACAGACCTTTTGCTTGCCAAGATTGTGGGCGCACTTTTAAGAGTTCCGAATACTTAACACTGCATCAGAAAAATGTACATGCAAAGGGTAAAGAAGCTTCCCTTGTACAATCTAACGAAGATGTGGTGTATTATAATTGTAATGTTTGTTCTAAAACATTTTTATCTGAAAAAGGATTATTACGACATCAACCTTACCACTATTTGGACTGAATGCCACTATGCCGGCCTTACATTACATTTTTAAACTATGTCATAAAAATAATGTCTAGCTAAGTTTTTCTTTGAGGAATTCAGAAAAATTAAATACTATTGCAATAAAAATGAAGTGCAATGAAAGTTTCCAAAAAAGTTTTAAAAAGAAGTCTCGAAGAATTATTCGACTAATGAGGATGTTTACAGTAGTAATTAGCAGAATTAGAATCAAAGTAATCAATTTATTAAGTAATGCCATCGAAAAGAATTGAATGAATCATTTTAGTAGATTAGTATTTATTAACATACAAATTTTCTTTTACCCTTTCTCCTACAACAATATAGATCATAATAATAAAGGACAAGTTTACCCCTTTTTGAAATCGTCTACATACAACTCTTTGCGATTCTGAATTTCAGTTTTACTAACAAAAGTCAATATTATTACATTACAGACCGATTCTTACCTAAAATGTTGTTGAAAGAATGCAAAAAATTACCAAGGGAATTTAATGGGGATTTAGGATTGCACGGTTTCAGTAAGAGTCATCAGATTTTAATGATCAATAATTTAATCAACTGTATTATAAAATTTTTAATGGATCATTTGCACTTTTTGAACGAAAAACATTGGAAAAGAAATGCTGAAAACCAAAATCTTTATAAATTAATAAACCACAACAAACACGGAAATGATTTTGCATTTTGGTACGCGAGACAACTTCTGTTTACTCACACAGACCGATTTTCATTAAATCCATCTAAATTACCAAGATTTCTTCGGCCACAGCAAAATGATCTTGAGTACACTTACGAAAATCCTTTTGTTATTAAAAAAGTGTACCTAGATATGCAAATCATTAATGATGGCATACAATGGTATTATTGCGGTAGTGTTCACCAACAATTCGTAAATGGCTTTTATGGTACATCCCCATAATTTTTCTAATGATTTCGTCCTACTATTTATTTCAATTATGAAAAATCATTTTTCTATTGTTCATTGTTCATTTTTAAGTGAAGGAATTCAAAATAGTTTGATATCATGACTTTTAATTAGGAGGCTTGTTTAGTGGAGTGTATAACAAACTTTTCACTTCATGGCCCATGACAAATGTCATTCATCCTCCGAAAATAATACCTGACGGAAAGACCCCAGATGATTACCCAATGAGACAGTTGTCTCAATGGACCGTTAATGGAATCGTTAGAGCTTTTCGAATCTGCACTCTTTCCATTGCAGCAGCCTTTATTTACGATATGTCAGAGCAATTTTGTAAACAAGTAAGAAGAAAAACCATTTTATTTTTACAACGGGTGTATGTATAATCTGTTCATACAAATAAAGTAAAATGGCATCTTTAAACTTTTAAAGTTTAGAAACAAAGAGGATAGTCTGAATCCAGTTTTCGCAGGAGCTTTTACTGGAAGTATAATTGGTTTAAGAAGTAAAATGAAATATGAAATCATTAAGTGTTTAGGTGTTTTTTGAAAAGTTTAAAGATTAACTTTTAAAACCTTTAATTGCGCACGTATAGGAGGCATACTGAGAGCAAGTTCAACTTCAATACTCTTCGCCGTGTTTGCAGTATGTTACGACCAAATCGATCATCTCAATTCAAATCTAAATCCTAAAAGTTTTCCCAACAGAAACAGCCCCTTCTTTTTCTAAGGTATTATTGAAACTTCAAACAATAAACAACACATATGAACTGTATAAAAATATTTCCATTTTAAATTGTCAAATAAAAATGATCAGTATATAAGTTGTAATTCTCTACGCAAATTACCGACCAATAAAATCCTTTGTTGAATGAAGGCAATCGATGTTTCTTTATTTATTTGTAAGCACAAGCTAAGCATAAAGGGTATAAAAAGTTATATATAATATAATTCATCTTCTAAAGTTATAAGAAATCTTTCTTGAAATTAGTCGGAAATGACCAAATAAAATTATAAATACTATTTTTTTCTAAACCACATTACTCACATTAAAAGGGATAATTACTAATAATTAGGCATAATGTAAGTAAATCATGAATTTGCCAGATATTGTAAATATTCCATTTATGCTTCTTTATTTAATTCATACTGCAAATTCTCATAATTAATGCTATTTCATGTTCAAGAAATATTTCTACAATTACGTTAAATGCTATCGTGTTAGAAGAATACAATAATGTACTAACAATAAGTAAGGAAAATAATATTAAGAGTATGAATTACATATTGGCCTAAATTTTTAGGTTAGGTAGGTGATATTGTGATTTATCTTTGATTTTTGAACATTATCTACACATGAGAGTGATTGAATTGATTGCTTTTATTTAGTGAGACAATAAAGTTTATTGTGCACAATGGCGTATCTAGGATTCGTAAAATTTGTGATGGGGTGCTTAAGTCAAAATTAAGTGAAATTGTAAAAAATGCCTATTTTACTAGTAATTCTTCGATTAATTAGTATATCCATCGAATTTGAGGGAGGGTGAACATGCACCCTGCCTACATACGCCACTGATTTAAGTTTGATCGCAATCTTAGAGAGACGAATTGAAGAATATTTCCTATGCTGCACAGAGCTGAAATTAAACAGTGAATTAGAAAACAAGAGTACAATTTTTATGTTTTATGGATTTTCATGATTAAGCTTTTACCAAAGGTAGTTTAGCCATAACACATTTGATGAGAGGATCATAAGTTTTGCACAATTCTTCTGTACTGTCTAATAAACTTGCTGCAAGTTCAAAGTAAAATATTGTCCATAATTGTATTTTCATCTTGTCTCAATTAAGTTAATTCTAAAATCAATTGCAGTGCGAGGATATTTACCGAAATCATCCAAACAGGGTTGGAAATGTTTGCGAACATTTGGCCTCAAACCTTCGGAGAACTCTTTATCAATGAATGTGTCTATTCCTTCTTGAGTCAATTCTCCAGTTTCAGTTAACTATTTTCACAAAATAAAACATTTCAATGCTTTCTATACTCATTATAAACAATATGGTGTGTTTAATGCATAAAATTGTAGTAGCATCTTACAATCGCCTCGTTAATCATCACGCATTTTAAAATACACTAGAAAAATTCAAAAAATTGCAAATAAAATTTTCAACAGGCAATACTGTGGTAGTTTTATCAATTCTCATGAGTAAAAAGTAACAAACTGTTGATTTGGCTGCTTTGTCCTTTCCATTTTTGAACTTTAAAGTTTTTGTGCATTTTGCCATTCCTTGAAGTTGTCTCTTTGTTAAATCTGCAACAGCCGATTTGCAACTTTTCTCTTGTCCACTAATTTCACTCTAGTCAGAATATTTTAAGCCTTCATAAAGTAAATAAAAATTCTAAATTCCAAGTTCTGGACAACTTTAGTATTTCTTACCACACAAAAACTGTAGACCAAAGCCACACACAGAATCACAGCCACAGAAAGTTTACCCATTTCTAAGCTTGTCGTTTTTGATATTCCCCAAACCAGATTTAGATGCGATGATTGAAAATGGAAGCGTTTATAATTTATTAAGTACTTCACCTTTGTTTCACTTGCTTTTATAACTTTTGAAAATCATTAACATGAATGATTATCCATGAATTAATGCCCAGTTTCATTGTTCATCAATCAAATTGCAAACACTGCATCTTCAATGTAAAGTACCAATGTTTTCAGTTGATACCATATATTACAGTGTAGAATTGATATAATCTGGTCTAGTCCTAGTGTGGGTAATCAAATTACCATGCTGGGACTAAGTGTTTAATTTCAGTTGGTTTCAGGATTGTAGGTATACGCCCCTATCTTCATTTCTTGACAGGTGCCAAGTTTTTTAATATACTTCATTAAATCCATTAACAGAAAATATGTTTTAACTGATGTTGTTTTATTAAGTTGTAAAAGTATTGGTGCCAACACATCCGCATAGGATGACATTATAATTATTGGTTTCTGAGGATTGATTATGCATGTCCTCATGTCACATATTCACATTAATCTCATGTACATTGTCGACAATGTAATGTTCAATCGCAACAGTTGCAGAGCATGAATAAATATAAAATTCCCAATAGACTTATTAAGGGTTAAAGTATAAGGTAAGCAATTTATAACATTAGAATGTTCTATGTAGTTCTCAGTTCCCCCTAAAAGAGACTTTTACCAACTTTTACAAAGTTTCAGTCATTCATTCTAATAGTGGGATTTAAGAATAAAACACACAAGTTGCATCGCGTTTTGTGTTATAATAGTGTGCATTGGACAAAATCAAACATCAAACAAACATGCTACTCAACACATTCTTTGTTGAGGCCGACACATTTGTTGTCCATTCTATACGGTTCAAGTCCCATCAATCAATTTTTTGCACTTTTGTTGAATACCTAATGTCAACGTACTACACGTTATATAATGCCATGTCATAAGTCATCAGCATACTAATACATTGCATCATAACAATATTTTAAAAAATTAACGAATTAAATTCATGAATAAACAGATTTTGGAATTTGATATTCATATTCAATGAGATTTGCACTTAGGTTTATGTTATAACAGTTTCATGTCGTGGTTATTGTCCTTAATCTCTTTTTAGGTACTGCTTAATAAAAATACACAACAATTAACAAACAAAATATTTCCGAGACCTATAGAATTTCAGTAACAATATTGCCAAAAAGTTTAGGCATAGCCGTGGGCTAAGGCTGCAATTAAGTTAATTTTAACAACATTTTCATATTGCACTGTAATTTTTATTCCGATTTGCTCTACAAATGTATGCACAAGAATTATGGGTAGGTATAATAGAAGGTACATACCTAAAGGTGCAAATTAACTACGGTATTGTTTTGTTAAATGGATATTATTTATTTTAACCAAACAAAAAAAAAGTATATTGTGCTGTTTATATAAATTCATATAACTTATCTTTGCAGCAATTCTTTGTTTCCCATCCTTGTGTCCTTACGAGCAGAGCTACAAAAATATTAGCTAAAGTAAATACATAAATCTTTTTTCACTTTAAGAATGAAACATTAACTTATTACCACAGGCATCTTTCCAGTAAGGCACTTGATGAAAGGATCATACGATTTACAGAATTCATCCTCATTGTTCATACCAGGTCCTAAAAAATGCAAAATCATTTTAAAATTGGTTTATATTTACAGTGTAGTACTTTATAGCTCTAAAGAGTACAAACGTTACATACCATGTTCGTCCAAACATGGCATCAGTTTATTTATAATGTTTTCTCTGAACTCCTCTGCGAACACACTGGCAACATAATTTTCACCAACTTCTCGAGAAATTTGTCCTTTCTCATCTAACTAAGCCCATTTTATCGTTATTTATTAGTTAAATTATTAACATGCAAAAGCATCGAAAAACAAAAAAGTAATAAATTATTTATATAGTTTGATGTTTTATAACTTACAACTCCTTCACCCTTCATCACGCATTTTAAAATACACTAAGGGAAATATCGATGCAATATGTCAGAGATTTTTATAATTACATGATCATTTAAATATGAATGCATATACTATAGAAATTAAGAATACTAAAACTTTTAAATTCAAAATTCAAACCGAAGATTTTGCTGCTTTCTCTTTTCCATTCTTAAACTTCAAGGTTTTCGTGCATTTTGCTATACCTTGCATTTGTCTTTTTGTTACTTCTTGTATAGACGCTTTACAGGTTTGACTGCTCACCCCAAACTGTGTAGAACAAAGTTTTGATCATTGAATTGTACTTTTAATAATTTTATATTGTGTAAACGTAAACGCATTGCAATACAAAATTGCTAATGAGAAAATACAAGAGTATGTAATTTTTTTTAATTAACTGATACTTACAACACAGAAACAGTAGAGAAGGACCACTACCAACACCATAGCTGTAGAAAATTTCCCCATTTTAGCTTGGTATTTTTACGAACGCGACACAGATCTATGCAATGAAGATAATGAAAACACGTTTGAAAACATTTCATTCATTTTGTTGTCTTCAGATGCTTTTATAACATTTACTCGGAAATCGTTTCATTCAACATTTTGGTTAATTGAATGGAATAGGCATTAAATTATTTTTAAAGATCTGTGAATGAAAGTAGTAATAATACTTATTATTATTACTTGATATTAATCTTCCTAAATACCTAATGTGTTGTTTTATTAAAAAATACGCAATGCAACAATTGTGCTATCAGGGCCGTGACCAGGATTTGGCTTCGGGGGTGGGGGCGCACCAACATCAAAATGTTATTATAAATGATAATTATCGCGCGTAACGCGAAAAAATTGATCTAAATGGAATCAAAATAAACCTAGAATTTTCAAATTTGTGAGAAGCATGAAAATTTTTGCGATTTAGGGATTTTTGGTAAAATAACATATTTTTTATTTTGTGGGGAGGGGTGGGGGCAAGTGCCCTAGTGCCCTGCCACTAGTTACAGCATTGCGTGTCATTCATAACATAATGAATGTATCATCTGTGGCTGTCAAGTCTTGTTGGTTCATTCATATAATCTGGCGTTTGGCAAACATCGTAATTTATAAATAATCGATGATTCGCAATTTATGTACCTATAATACATATTCTTTAGTAAAATCAATATCAAAATTTTGAGAATTGAGAAATGCATAATTTCATGTTATTATTTTGATTTCACTCAGGAATTAAAAAAGTAAGTATAACGATTTTTGATCTGGGTTTGAACTTTAATGATTAAACGATGGCTTGTGTGACATTAATGCACGGGTACAATTTGGATGACATAGTTCGCACGAGTACAATTTGGATGACACTTTAATTACTGGCTGCAAAGACTTGACAACTTAATCAACTAACACAGAAAACAATTGTATTCACACTTTTTGTTTCAAACTGTCATATGAGACATCAATGTTGTATGTTGTAAATTTTTAATTACGTATTTTATCTAAAGAGCCATAGGTACTAAATACCATTTACATGTTTTAGTGAATATTGAATTTGCAATTGTCTCAACTCTGGCATAAAAATAAGGAAAAATACCAATGGATATTCTCACTTCCATTTTGTTGCCAGAGAATAAAGTTAGAAGGATTCGCTTACAGAGTTACTAAAGTCTTTTAAAAATTTCGTGTGCTATAAGATGTAGAAGTAAAATCCTAAATTCAATTTCAATCGTTTTATACCACAGCCACTTCATTCAATAAAACTATTCAGCTTCCAAATGTAAGTACTAACATTTTCAAAAATTTTGTTAATGTAGAGTGTCCTAAGGACCTTAAGCGCATACTAGTACATTAAGTACATACATTCATACAGCAATCATAAGTCCCTGCCCTGTCCCTAATTATACTAATTTTGAGTCAACCCAGATATTCATCAATATAAATAAAGTGGACTATAATAGTCCACACTTTCTTAGATAATTGAAGGAGCGTATTTATTCTTTTTAACAGAATCTGCATCTTCATGATTTAACAAACCTAATTATGAATTAAGAAAACAGTCACTGTCGATTTTATGAAGGATGACAATCTAATTTGTCATATTATTGCATTATAAAATTATTTTGGACTATTGTATCTGATTAATTATGTAATAATTATAATTATATACTCTTTATAAAAATTGGACATCTTTCAGTGTCAAAATATGTCTTTTTAGATCTGCATGATTGCCCTTATTATTAAACAAAAAAAAAGTTTAGTTCCCTTTAGCCTTCTGAATTGCCAATTTTTAACAAAAGCAATTGAAACTACTTCTGTTCCAAAATCACTATTGTTACATTAAACATCCACCATGCTATATGCTTCATTTCTACATGCGAAAGTTTGAGTTGTAGTGTGGAAACATCTTAAATGAAACACAATTAAAACTGTAACCAAATGTTTATAAATTCAGGTTTATAATTTTTTATTTGCAATAGATACTACAACTGAGCTAGATGATTACAAATGGTATGGGTTTTAGACATAAGTATGTCACAAAACTACGTACATTTTATTTGGTTATCAACTTTTTTTTTGAAAATGGGCTGCTGCTCACTGCCAAAATTATGCACAGAGCTGTAAAAATAAAAATAAACATGTTTTTAAGATCCTAAACATGTAAGTTAGTGCTGTAATACAATAATTCGCAAGTTTGTATATTTGTATTACCACAGGCAGAATTCCAGTCATACATTTGATGAAGGGATCATAGGATTTACAGTATTCATCTGCATTGTCCAATTTACCACCTGATTTTGAAAATATTTAAAACACATTGGGTGGTTCAATTAATTAAATGGCTTAATTAAATAATGAATCTTAGGCTTTGTTTTTGTAGATTAGTCAACTAGTTGGATTTACATACTGAATTCATCCATGCAAGGCTGGAAAAGTTTAAGAACTTTTGGTCTCAAGTCTTCTGGAAACGTATTTTTTATAAACGACTCAGCCACTTCTTGAGTCATTTGACCTTCTGCATCAAACTATGTTTCCATATCAGACCAAAAATCATTAAAAAATTTCCATAAAAATGGTAGGTATAGGTATACCTGGTATACCTAAGTAAAATATAAGTAAATATTATCTTACAATTCCTTCATTCTGCATCACACACTTTAAAATACACTAGAAAATATTACAAATAAAATTAATCATTAAATATGACTCAACAATTCCATTCGATTTGAACTATGAACTTTTTGGTACTTATGTTAACTACAATTACAAACCGACGATTTTGCTGCCTTTTCTTTTCCATTCTTGAATTTCAAAGACTTCGTGCATTTTGATATGCCTTGAAGTTGTCGTTTAGTTAAATCGGCAATTGTCGCTTTGCAGGTCTTTTCCTGACCACTAATTTCCGTCTAGTGAAATAAATGTTGTAGAATCAGATAATAATTGGTATATCATATTTAGGCTATCAATGAATATTTGTATTGAATTAGTCAGATTATTTAGTACAAAAATTCATCTTACTAAACTGAGGAAGAAGAAAACTGTCATTCCGATAGTCACAATTGGTAAAAATGAACCCATTTTTGCTTTAGGGAAGAAACCTGAGACTTTGTTTACCATTTACGATTGAAAATGAAAAATTATGACTGTATTAAAAGTCCAATTTCTTTGCTACACCTACTTTTATAACATTGCTAAATCTATAAAAATGTACTCGTCTATTCTTAATAGAGTCATTAAAATAATTAACTAAAAATAAAAATGAAATAAAAATAAAAACATGGTTATAATATTATGGCTATTATAATCTTCCTGTGGTATTTCCTTATGCTTTGTAGGGCAATCTCATTATGCTGAAAATGTTCAGCAGAATACTACAGACTGTCGTTTTCTACTGCAAATTATAGCCAGGGTGTTTTAATTGCTAACTGCAGAGTAGAAATTAAGTGCTATGTATTTAATATATTCCTCATTGTGTACTAGAAATAATGATAATCCTCCTTGTTTTAAAACGCTACTATCATCATAAAAATGATTTTTAGTCATTTACAGGAGCCTAAGTGAATAAGATCATATACAACATCATTCATTTTTAATAATAGGACTTCGAATTTCATTTCATCTGTTTACAGATTTAAAAACGCTTGTTTTTCATTTTTGAACGATTAAATTGTGTTAAAATTAATCTTAATAGTTTTAAGCGGACAAAATGTTAAATAAATGTCTAATTGATTTTTATTGAAATTACAGGAAAAGGCAATAATTTAAATGTATTTGTCATGTAGGTTGTGGTTTGTGTGGACAGAAAAATCTTCATAGGAAGGTAAGTACTAGGTACACTGTAGGTACCTACTCCCAATATGGGGCTGTCTTGTTTATAGTAGCAGTTGCAATAACAAGTCGAAACGATGAGACGAAAAGCCACTCTGGAATGTCTGGAACAATGTGAAGCGTTCTTTGCATGCAAGCATGAGATGAGTATTTTACAATTATTGAAAGTATGGAATACCATGCTACAATCGAAACTTACAAATTATAGCATGTTAGTTGAAACCTTTAATTTTTGGATTTAAACTTGAATTGAATGGTAAACATTTTACTTGTTTTAATGAATTTATTTCAACGAAATGTTTTGGCTTATCTATACAACCTCTAAAAATGAAAAACGCTGGGGCACTTTTCTGGTTCACAAACCTTACCAAAAAAGAATGGCAACTGGAAATCCAAGAACAATGTCCCAAAAGAAGGAAAGTCTAAATGACAGTTGGAAATCTATCTTAGAATTGTGGTATGTAATTTTAAAAACTAATGTAGTTTTACTACTAAGTTCTCTTGCACTTATTAATATTTTATGGGCAAGATTGTTAAGAATTTTATTTCGGATACGGAATGAGAATTTTAATTGAATAGCTATTTGTATATAGAATGAAAGATTTTTTACTGATTTTATCAGGTATTGATGAACAGGTATCCCACGGCTGACTTATCGGCATCACGAAATTTGACATTTGATTTCAAGCGTATTAATCAAAGAAAAATCTCTGGTAGGATGAAAAGAAAAGAAAATTTCTTCCATATTATACTCTACTGCTGCAAAACCAGAGTCACTGGTATTACAAACCAAAAAACGGTACTAGGAACCTAAAAAACTATTTCATGAAACTGTTACGGTTAAACTGAAATGCACTGGCGTAGCCAGGGGGGGCAAGGGGGCAATTGCCCCCCCCCCCCG
>JAQFYB010003514.1:0-19144 GCA_034694085.1 Pogonognathellus longicornis | reverse complement strand
AGAAATCATGCGCAGAGCAATTTCATCACATTAAGCGCTTAATTTTCTGATTATTTTCTTGAGATTGTATACCCTTACTGTAGGAACACGGCATTTCAAATCGGCTGTTGTATCGGATTAGAATTATTAGACACATGTTTAAAATATTATTAGTATCACAAAATCTAATATGGATCAATTTACAAAAATTTGCCATACTCTTTGTGAAAATGGGACAAAGTTTAACGATCTTTTTCCAATGGGAGGTTAACCCTTAAACTTTAAAAAACCTGCGAACTTAATTTAAATGTAAGTAGGTATCCACAATTATACAATGCCTTTCGAGGATTGTCTATTACCCATTGCGTACGCAAACTGGGAAACCCAATAAAACATGATTTGTTGTTAAAATTTTAATAAAAGATAATGCACAGTCGTTATAATTTAAGTAGGTACCTAAATGTTATACAGATTGGGAAAGACATTCCTATGTAAATAGTAGGTACATTATATGAAAGTGCGTAGTTTGTCTCTCATGTGTTTGTATGTTTTTGTAATGTACCATTAATAAAGAATATAAAGGAATTAGTAGTACTATTATCTATACGCAATGCAAATATTATACTAGTGCACTATATACAATCTACGTGTGTGTGTTTCGGTTGCGTATCAAACTTTGCTTATTAAGAAGTACACATTTTTTGCTTAACATTTATATCAAGGATTAAGCCTCAACATTTTCGTACTTGTGTATATAGGCGTTATAATGGTTTAGCAAGGCAAGATATTTCTCATAAGAAGTCAAACTTTCGTCATCATCATCATATTTTACAAGCCTCTTGCAGTGGCGGATCTAGGATTTATAACAGGGAGGGTTTTGACGGAAATTCCAGTGAACATCGACGAATATAATAGGTATTTAACCGCATTGAATAATTTTTGATTTTTATCTATTGTAAACTGAGATATAACAGGGGGGGGGGGGGGTTTGGACCCGTAAAACCCGTATGTAGATCCGCCACTGGCCTCTTGTACTACAAGGCATTTGTAACAATTTTTTTGCCTTTATAACACCTTCAGAAATCTATGCTTCTTCCTTGTCCGGTTATCTTACATATTTTCCACCACTAACTACTGGAAATTCTGCCAGTAATTAAAAATTCATGCCGATTTTCCTCCTTATTCAGGTTCATGGCAAGATGACTCATCAATTCTAATTTTGTGATGTACCTTTGGTTGGTGGTGCATGGTTGCTAATATTTTGCAAGAATCATGGCTGCATATTCTAAAAAAATAATACAAGCTATTCTTTACAAATCATCACGGACTTTCCAGATCAAATTGAACACTCTACTGGTATATTTCTACACTAGTACAATGTAACAATGCAAGCAATACGTTCATTTTATTTCAGTCAATACACTACTGATCTTTCTTAGTTGCATTTTATTATTTACAGATATTTACTGTAAGACCGACTATTTACGTTTTTAAATGCATTTTTTATTCCATTAGATGGGTACATTTGCTTTCCAATGTATTCTTACTGTGTGTAAAATGATGGGTTATACTTATAATATAAAGTCTGAAAATGCATATATTATAATAATACCAAGCTCAGCTCGTTATATTTATAGAGGGCATTTATTTCTCAGCAAATAATAATACAGATATAATTTTAGACTTAATCACCTGCATTACTAATACTAATGCGTAAGTAGCAATCGTGTTAATAAAGTTGAAAGTTCACAGTCTGTCTTACAAGGTTACCAGTACCAAAGCGTAATAAGTATATTAACATGACGAATTTGTTTTTTACTATTAATAATAAGTTTACAATCTCAATTCCCCTAGGTAAGGTAAAAGGTACTAAACTAATAATCTAGTCCCTATGCAATGCTAGAGCATATTGAACTATTTACATTCACTTAAAAACATCTCAGTAAATTCTGAATACCCCGTCAACAAGTTCAAAGTTCATAAGTTCTTCCATCACACTCATTATAACAAACTACGTTTCGGGCAAAAAGTATTAGTAGAGAGTATGTAAAAAGAAAATACTAAAGCAATTAGGAATTGTTGAGAAGAGCATTATGAAGTAAACAATTCCAGCAAACGGATGTACCTACCCACACACACATAAGTTAGTTATAACTTGAAAACATTCATGTTGCACTTTGTACCATTTCCACATATTGAAAATAAAAAAATACATTGTAATTTGTCCATATTTCTCAAGTGAGTTTTCCTGCTCATA
This sequence comes from Pogonognathellus longicornis, assembly GCA_034694085.1. Lineage (NCBI taxonomy): Eukaryota > Metazoa > Arthropoda > Collembola > Entomobryomorpha > Tomoceridae > Pogonognathellus > Pogonognathellus longicornis. The sequence goes on along the minus strand of JAQFYB010003514.1, from coordinate 16,908 downwards.
GAACTCGTCATATTGGGAGATAAGAGAAATTAGCACAATAATAAAATGCTTAGAGCTTAGCTTAATCAAGCTTAATTTTTCGCTGCAAATTGTAAGTACTTATATTATAATATATTCCATGTAAGTGATATTATTATTATTATGGATTTCAGCTGTTAAGTGAAGAACACAGTAGTGCAGTGTGGTATGAAGAATTATTTATGCTTAGCTTATTGCATTCACATTTATGCTTGCATATACATACATATACATACAGATACAATACACTTACCTATACAATATTTTTAATTTACTAAATTACGATCTATAAAATGACGTATTTTATGGTGTTCAGTTTTTTCCGTTGATACTTTGAAACTATATGGTCCGATGTTGCTTTATTAGATTCATCACACTCGACTTGAGGCTGACAAATATCTCAATTGACAACTGTCTCTTTCATTTGATGTCTTCCATGATATACATCGTAGATGTATCAACTAGAGTGGAAAAAACGCTACAGCATTAAACAATAGTTTCCCATAAGTGTTGTCTGATATGGATATAAAAAATAACTTGAGTAAAAGTGCTGCCGCTGCAATCTACAATGTTTTTAACAATTATATTGTACTCATGTTAAGTACTTTATCAGCGTGTTTAACAAGATGTTCAATTTTTGGGCACTTCCATAACATCCTTACAGATCATGTTCGTGTAAGTGAACACACAGATGAATTGTAGTTAGATGTCAATTAACCCACATACCACATGTTACCAACATCTGAGTCAGATTGACATTCAAAAATCAATAATATTATTAATATCCATCCATTGATTGAGTATTGTCGGCATAAGTTTTCAGGGAAGTTTATTTACCTACTTAAATTGTATAGGTTTTCACCTCGTAAATTGCAAATCGCTTGTGTACAATTACAATTACATTATTTACCTTTGTTTTGAACGAGTCAGGACAGCGATCCAATAAATCATGTAAACTTTTAAACACATCAATGTCTATAAATAGTTTACATGAGAAAACAATGATGAGATCATTTTGTATTTCACTATAAAAAAATGCAAAAAGGAATGTTTGGAAGTGTGTTGCTTAAATAAACTCGTACATCGTACTACATACCAATAAATGTACGTATAAAATCTTTTTTTATGCATGTTCATTCATGCTGCATTAAATAATATTATCCATCCATCATCGATGATTAAGATTTAGTGCATGTTGCATCACAACTGTATGGTGATGTGCACTGTAAAGTTGAAAGTGGGTAATATTATTTGTGCAACACTAAAACTTAAGTATCATGAATCATGTAGAAATATTCTGAGATGGCCATTGATCTAATGATTGTTTAAACTGTTGGAAAACGATAATGACACTTGATACACACATCACATGCACAACGTTGCACATGAAGTGCTATTTCAATTATTTATCACATTGAGGCAACATGAGAGAGATAAATTCATTTAACGCCAGTCCTGCCTGGGTCCCTATGTCCTAGTCCTAGTGCTGTCAGTAGTGTTTTAATTAAATGTAAACGAGTCTTATCTTCTCACAGTCTCAGTGCATGCATAGTGCATATGTACACATCTTTGTTACTGCATGCAATGGCACACCACCTTAATCATGTTATCTGTTAATTGTATGAGAGCTATAACAAATGTACCATGTAATATTTGTCTTCTTGCATAGTAATTTAAGTGTACTGGCTGTAGTACATTTGCATTACATACCTACAGCACAACACCCTGAAAGTTCATAAGAATAATTGAGATAATTAGTTTGCACCCTGTGGCATGAACTGTGCATCTGACTGGAGGATGATGGTGGTGCACCGAATTGAAATATAAATAGAAAAATTAAGCGTTAGCAACAAAAGGAACCTTGGGACGAATTGATTGAAATAATTGCGAAAAGAGTTGCATATGATAAATGTACAATTCGCTTTTTGACTAAACTTTAGACTTTCGTCACACCAGAGGAAATTGTAATCAGTCATCACATTACATTCAAATCAACAGGCAACCTCATGAACATTCAACAGAGAAGCCGATGAGACATGAGACTGTACTGGAAGAACACGTCAATTGTCACCTACATTCTATTCGTTCATTCAACACAGTCTGATGAGGATCACGCCATGGTCAACTTAAGAGGTTGACCGTTTCTCATCCTCTGCACTCGCATAATAATATTAAATTCTTGTATCCATCCATATACAAATACATATACACAGAATCAATTATAATATGCTATTACATCACAGTTCTGATACACGTGCATGCAATTACTGCAATTTCAAGCCATTTTGACTGTAAGTATCTTGAAAATTCTCATAGCAATGTTGAATGACGCAAATAAACAGCTTTACTGATGCAATGCAACATGTGACATGTTCCATTAATTGCTGGAGATTTTTATTATGAATGCACGCTTAAAATTTCTCCAGAAGCATTTCTGCATCATATAACATGCAATTTAAAACAAAAATATTATTTTTTTCTTATTTACTTATGAATGTTAACTTGAAAGTTAAGTTTAAGCAAATGAGACATGTACTAGTATATGTGTTGATTGCGTGCACACCACCGTGGTAGTCTCCTCGTGTGTTACTTGCAAGTTATTATATACTGCTGGAGAATCATAAACACATAACAGTTTCCCACAACGTGAACTGTTGAGATAATTAAGAGCACTAAAAATAATATACTTACTAAAACTTGTAAACTTGCATATTCTAAACGTAGGTTTGTATGTTTCCCTGAATAAAACAGTAAACTGTACTACATTGAAGAGTCAAAAGTGATGAACAATGCAGCAAGTTCTTAAGTATCTTAAGTCTAGTACACAAGTACACTCATTTCCAGCAGCAATCATCACCCACAACCACATCATCAGATCATAGCCACTTTTGCATAATAATTTCGATGCATGCATGGTCGTACGTGTTCTCACGTGAACAGTGAGCAAGCGTTTCCCTTTGCTCCAGTATGGTGTGATATAGGCAACGTGGTACAACAACGAACGATTCCTCTGTCTGATGATGATGCGACGTGTTGTGGATATGGACCAGTCAAAGTTGTCCCATGATGACACATAAAATGTACAATCAGCATCGCCTTTCCTTTACCTACTCAATGAGACACTCTAATGTAATAATATACCAGCCACTATTAACTGCATGTGCACAAATTTACAGTCACAATCTCAACCCATAATATAGCAAGCAACAATATACCCGCATGACAAATATTACACTTGTATGGTAGTAGCTTAAGTAGATTGCAAAGAGAGTGACACAAACAATTTGTATTCAACTCACAGTCTCACATAATATGTATTTGCACTCGTGCATGTGACATGAAATGATATATGCCAATAATTTATGTACAAATACTGTATTCTCAAGCTAAAGCTAAAAAAACTGCTTACATTGAAAAACAGAAATTCCATTAATAAAAGCAATAATTATGCAAACCATATGGATAGCCTCTTTGGAATATTCAATATTAATTATAGCTATTTGTATTACAATTAATATCTATGCGAATTCATGCGAAACTATGCGAATTTTGTATACGAATGTTCATAGCATGTGATTGTGCATAAAAGTAGGAATAAAAGAGTATTGTTGGTTACACATAGTTATATGTAAGTAGTCTCATGGTGGTGGTATGATATGATTGCACTCGTATTCTGCATGTATTGTGCGACTGTTTGAGGTGAACTTGACTTCCCTTCCATCCATAAACATCATATAGGCACTGCATTGCATGGGTCTTGTCTTTGGTTGTGTGTTTGCAGTTTAGTGGAATTGGAGTTGGTTGGTTCTCTGCCTGTGTGAAGTGTAGACTTGGATACATTGCATACATATGGCAGACTCACACTCAGTCAGAAGCACGAGCAGTCTATGTGTACTTTGCACAGAAGTCTGCTGAGTCTTGGCTTTTCTGTTTTCTCCCAAGCATATATATATGTGCTCTTCCGGTCTTCTCCCACAAACTTCTCTCTCACTTTCCCGTTGACTTTTGCCAAGCCGCCAACCTACACTCACTTGAAACTAAGTGCTCTCCCACTTCCAATATTCCATTACCTTGTCTCATTTACACACTCCGTTTTTCACCTCATTACACTACCACTGTGTCAATTAATTCAACAGAAATATTCTCAAAATTGGTTTCGTGAAGTGACATCGAATTTCAAGGGAAATCAAGAACGTGCACCTGTGTGCTATTCGGTTTTCAGTGACGTGTCGGTATCCTTAACGTGTAGTTTACTTCTTGGGTACTTCAACTATACCTACATAAGGTTCGTACAAAATATACTTTGTCATTTAATTATTCCTGCGACTAAAATTTCGAAGTAACTGTTAATTCCTAGTATTACAAGCTGCAGGTTGTAGCAAGTAAATATATTATGTGTTAGAGTTGTAGTTATTTGTGTCATTTTGAGTCGCAATTTAGTTGATAAATAGATAGTTTTTCTATTGCTTGTAAATTCCTATAAAAAGCCATTACTGCAACTAAATTGAATATAGGTTTAGGTTAGTCACTGTTTTGCAATGTTGCAAACATGCGAAATTGAATTTGCATCGTAGTATTGAGTAGCTAGTACCTACTACCTTATAAATCAATATTTGGGCTTTATTGGAGTCGCAGCTTACAAATTGAAACAATTCAGTTCATTTTAGCTACAAATGTGTCTTTATGGCTGCATTTAGTGTAAGCAATGTTATAATGAAAGGAAAAGTGAAGCGATAAATAACAAATCTACTTTTAGTACCAACATCAAATCATATCTGCGTGTAAGAATGAGGAAAAGTGATAAATACATATAATCTTGTTAGAAGAATATTTATGTATCTCACAAAAAACATCCATCATAGCTAGTTATACTATATTTATTAGGTATATATATATCTATCACAGTTTTCACAGTACCTACTGTTTACACTGTATAAGTACATCCATATCGATAAATACATTAATAGCATAATCTGAAGTAATAAACAGTGCAATCGCTATAAATTATAACTAAGGGAATAAATAGATAAGACGAATTTGCAAATGTATTGGTAGTACAGATAGTAGCTATGTGAAGTACACTTGTTAGGCATTGCTTAAATCTCATCTGCTGAATCTGACGTTGACTTTGACAGTTGTACTACGTAGCGCAGCTACAGATATTGATCACATCATCTGAGTCTGAGCCCGAGTCGTTTTTGCTTCGGTTGGAAATGGCCCTGGCCTTAGTTTCGCACATATAGCTATAACATCACTGCCACACTCAGCTTCCAAAATGTAGAGCAAAGCACTAGCGGATGATAAAACAGCATATCTTACACAGAAAACGAGAGACGCACACAGAACCGTAGAATACTAAGCACTCAACTACCTATACAATGTATATAACTACTAGCACTGCTAGTACTAACAAGAAAAGCAAACTTCCATTCTAACGTTCACATTACCCCATCCAGTCTTTGACGTAAATAGAGTACCTACTACTACCTACACCGCTACACCCATATACATCCTCATCCCTCTAGTATACCATTTATACATACTACACACACACACACACAGAATAGCTATTGACAAGACATAAAGAGCAAACGAGAAGAACATAAATGCATACGTATAGCATAAAATAGCAGAAAAGTTAGAAATTCATATTCATATAGACCAAGACTGCTTCCAGAGCTAGAGATTGCAAACGGGAGCCAAACGCAAGTCTTTTAAGCTACTACTTACATTTACATTATAAATATAATGAACACACAGCTAAGCTACAGAGCTCTAGCTTTACTAAAATCTGTCACATACATAGCTTAAACCAGATGAAAGCGTCGATCTTTATACGAATATATACACAATAAAGTTAGATAGAGTATATTGTATTAGGTAGGTAGGTAGTAGGTATGTACACGTTGTACAGTTTACATGTAGTGTTGTATGTATGTATTGCATTGGTTGCATCATACGATATATCCAGGGAATACAAATACACGTGTACTGTGGAGTTTCCAGTCTTTTTGTAGTGTAGATTTACCTAGCATCATCATGAGAAAGGTTGTGGTTCTTTAGGCTAGTGATTTTGTGAAGTAAAGAGCTATACATACGTGTATGGATATCTTACGGGTTGGATGTTGAACATGGAAGTTAGTAGCATAACATAACACTATAACACTATGTGTGTTACATCATACTTTGTACGCGTGTTATTGTATGAGTGTGTTATAAATGGTGGAGTACATTACATAGTTGTTAAATGGCACAGAGTGAGAGTGTGGTGTGTATGTTACGATGTACAGACGAAGACGAGACTGCACCTCTTCTGTATCGATGAGTCGTTCGTTGAAAAGGACGACGTCATAGCATACGTGTATTGAGTACGGTCTGGTCGTTATGTGATGGTATGGTGGGGTGATGGAATAATACGATCGCATGGTTTGTTAAGTCCAATAGAAACACAACTGAAAAACTCGTACGAGTCTTTTCGGCTTTTAATAGTTTTATATGTTACATGGTATTAGTGGCAAAAGTACGCTGATCTTTGCTAAAACTATATTATAAATATATTGTTCCTTCAGAAGAGTCAGATACTTAATGTTAGTGTGTGAAGGTATACAGCAGTTTATGTGTTATAATATTGGAATGCATTGTGATGTGTATACACGTAGTCTTGTCTAAAGAAGTTAATATTGTTTGGGCACTCTGTAACGTTGTGTATAAGAGAGTGAAGTAGAAGAGGTTCTATACTTGCAATATTCATTCCAGCCTTTGCGTCGCCGTCTTTGAATTCTGTAATGTAACGATCCTGTTGAGTAATGAAGGAAAGGCTATAGAGCTACAGTAGTGGCTAAAAGACAAATGCATTCAAGTTCAAGGGAGCTTGGCCAATGTCAATGTGGAAGGAAGATTATTCTTTTATTCTTATTGTCTTGTTGAGTAGAAAGAGCGTCAGTTTTTATAGTCTCATATTATACACACAGGAAGACATGAACGTGACATTTGCGCACATAACTTTAGCTACACTTTTCTTTTATTAGGAGCAGTTTATAGCGCAAATTCTACTACACCACTTCAGACTGTATAACATTTTATGGCTCAAGAGACATTTGCATAGGGAAATATTATTTAAACGACAATATTCAAAGGGCAGCGTTTCCTTTTATGTATGCAATGAAAATGAATGCAATGAATGTTATATAGCAGTCGATCCTTTTTGGCTAATTAAATGAATTTCCGAGAAAACGCTTACCATAGTATTATACTAATACCTAGGTAGGTACTAAGGTAAAGTAGATTTGGTAGATCTCTAGTCTTATTTTCCAAGAGATTCCTTAGAATGTAGATTGAATAGAAGTCAGATATGTTAAAATGGTTGTTCAGCCACGAATTCCTGTAAAACCGAGGTTTTGCTACAAAAAATGTATCGTATGATGCTGAGATTAGTATAACAATCAGTTCAAGGAGTTCAACTACACTTGCACAGTAGCTATACATAATATATATAGCTAGGTAGGCCCATTATTCCTAATTACAATTAGTTGGTGAATCCAGGTGGATTTATATCTTCGTATGGTGTATGTATTTGTACTTGTATTAGGATAGGTCATACAGAAGGAAACCAGTATTACTTAGTATGGTTCTCACACAAACCATTCTTATTTCTTCAGTGATCAAATGATCATGCACGACTGTATGTTCTGTATCCATGTGGATTGTCAGCTACTAAGCACGTGGGATCATGTGATGTTCCTCGGGAGTAGCAACGGAGGTCCACTACATACACTTCATGTACAATGCAATTGCAATTGTTTTGCCTTGTACGAAATAAATCTATATAGGTAGTACCCTGCATGCATAATACATGCTTACACCATACCACACCATTCATGATAATAATAAAGCAAAAATGTGCTTGGTTCTGCCTGACACAGTGTATTTGAATGGCTGCATAATGTGAGCTGCACATTATATCATTAGCTCAGTGGATGCTAAATGCGATCTGGTACACCAGCTGGACTTATGCAAAACCTGGCTCGTATAAATTATTCCTTCTTTTCATGCCATTGTTTTTTCAACACTTCGTGATCATACCACTTGCGAATTTCTCATACTATCAAATGCAATAATCCGTCTTCAGTATTACATACTTAGTGAGAGTCTTATGTATTCAGTTGTATAAATTGGAAATCAACGCTATAGCACGAAAGCGGCTTTGTTGCCCAAGTTTTCCATATAAGGATTTAGTTTGCTTTATTTTAATCGAATTACTCATGCAGAAGTGTATTAGACCTCAATGATAATTCATTTTCTTTGGGAACTACTACAACTGCCTCATGAAATAAAAACCTAATTGTGAGATACATTCAATGAATGAATGAATTATAATAATATTATAAATATTCAAGATGAATGAATTCTAAAAAAATTATACTATTATAGTATTATTTCTCTAATTGCAATAAACATGACATTCCTAGACTGCATACCAAGTAGACACTGAATACTTGTACAAAAGATTACAGAACTTGAAATTGTTTTCTTGAAAGAAAACATGAATTCGACTTAACAACTAAAGGGGTCTCTATAAATACATCAGTAGTACTCCCTTCGTTTCAAGGAAAGTCTTATTCTCTTATTCATAATTCTATTTTAGTCAGAAACATAATGAAATTGTAATTGCAATACAAAGAGTCAAATATTATAATGTTGAAACAGTTACAGTATAATTTAGTAGCCATTTATTGGGGAAACCCAGTTATTTCAGCCCGTGAATACCAACCCATTTCACGTACCTACTATTTGTTTTGATACTGAAATTTCACATTGGAACAACAATTGCGTACATGTCTTTATAGCATTATTATCTTTTTAATGTGGAAATGGCCTTGTCTCGAGTTGTATTTATAAAAAAATCTATTTAGGTAGCTATTTTGTGTGAGAAATAAGGCTTTTAATGCGTTCGAACTGTAATTAATTCCAGCTAAGTTAAAAAGCATTAATCTAACATTTTTTCTTATTGTTAGTAGTATGAATACAACCATAAAGAGGTTATCTCCAGTTACTCCAGTATCACGTAACACAAAAAAATAATTCCTTATGATTTTCCAGTATGATAATTAATAAGTAAGTTACTGTGCTGAAAGCTGACTGTTGATAGTTGATGATAAGAAAATACCTAAGATAAAAATCCCTAAGTCCATGCATAAGGAATATTTTTTATTTGTATAACGTATATTATTATATTATAACTAAGGTGAACTAAGACACTCTAACCCTTTAGCTTTGGTTGCGTATTCTTTAATCTAACAACACCTTGGTGAGAACCTATTATTTAGAGAAATCATGGATATCATGGTAATAAGCAATAAAGTAATAATTATCAAACAAACTTTCTCACTGGGGAGTAATATGTGATTATGCGAGCTATAACGTAACTGAGCTATGAATTGAAGGGGCAAGAGAAATAAAGCTGGATGAAATACAATAAATATTATTTTTAGATACCCAAAACAACAATGACGATTGTATTGTAATCAGGAGAAAATATTGATTGCTCAACATTGTAGGTTTTTAAGTGCAATCAACGAAATCTATTAACCTTTTTACTGAGTGAACATCATATTGATTTGAATACATTGATATTGATTACAATGAAGAGAGCATGGAACTCTTATTAAGGTACGTATGTATATCACATTAGACTTACAGAGTTGAATTCGTGTAATATAGGGAAAAGGTGTATTTTATTACACAGGCAGGCAGACTCATTTATCATCATTCATTCATCAGTTAGTAACATTATTCTCGATAGAGAAACAAAAATTGGCTAGGACTTTGGCAGTAGGTATGGAATTGATTTTGTGTTTGCGTGTAGGTATATATACAAGTTGCCTTATGGTTTATAATGATGATCATTTACTTTTTGTTGCCTTGCAGAGTTGACGTGTAGAGCAAAAACGGAATCAAAATGCCGCCGACGAGTACAGAAACTCTCACAACTCAAACGCGAACTGAAGAGCTTCTTCATTTGAAAAGCGTCAAAAATGTTTCAGACGGCAAAAATTCCTCGAAATCTCAGAAACTTGTGTCTAATGATGACATAGATATTTACAGTGACTATTTTCCTCCTCTTCAAATCGTGTGGAAAAATGTTGGTCTGTTCGCGTACCTCCATGTCTTCGCCGCTTATGGCTTATACGCCTTACTTTCCGGTCAAGTGATGTGGCAAACCCTCATTATAAGTGAGTGTGACATTAAATTATTTGCACTCATCGCATCAGTAATAATGAAAATGATTTCTAGCTGAATTCCCTTGAACAAAAAGCTCTAACAGTTACCCGTTTGTCTTTACAGCCTTTATAACACATGTGTGTGGAGCTTTAGGAATCACAGCAGGAGCACATAGATTGTGGTCTCATAAATCCTACAAGGCCAATCGTCCTTTGACACTCATTCTCACATTTATGCAGACTATTTCTTTCCAAGTAAGAACAGTTTCTATTTAATTATATCCATTCTACTACTGAATAATGCGAGATTACAGTATTTTTAGAAAATTGCTGGAAAAGCGTTTTATCACTATTTTAATTTTGAATGACATATTTTCTAATTACAGAATAGCATTCACGAATGGTCTCGTGATCATCGTGTGCATCACAAGTACTCTGAGACTCACGCTGATCCACACAATGCAAAGCGTGGCTTTTTCTTCGCACACATGGGTTGGCTCATGTGCCGCAAACATGAAGCTGTGAAGATCAAAGGGAAAAACATTGACCTATCTGACTTAGAAGCTGACCCCATCATCATGTTCCAGAAAAAGTAAGGATTTTAATTTACATTATAATTATTTTTTCAAACATACTATCTTCATTTCATTCAAACGTGCAACACATGTTTCCAGCATCAACTAACCTGAAATTTAATGTGTTTTCTTTCAGATATTATGTTCCATTGGTTCTTACATGCAGTTTCTTCGTACCAGCTTTGATTCCATGGTATTTCTGGGGAGAGTCTTTTATTGTTTCATGGTGTGTCGCTGCCCAACTCAGATACTGCTTTAATCTCCATTGCACATGGCTCGTTAACAGCGCTGCCCACATGTGGGGAAGCAAACCATACGACCAGTACGTGAAATCCATAAAATATTCCATATACACCCACACTTTCATTTCAAAAATAACTTTAACCTTAAAGAAAATGTCAAAGTATATTTGCTCAGGGAAACCAATTTTACTTACTAACTTGTTTTATTAATCTCCACAGGACTATCAACCCATCTGAAAATAAGTTCGTGTCTCTGTTTGCGTTTGGAGAAGGATGGCATAATTATCACCACACTTTCCCCTGGGATTACAAAACAGCTGAAGTTGGCAGATACAAGTACAACTTTACTGCTGCTTTCATCGACTTTTTTGCATGGATCGGATGGGCATATGATTTAAAGACTGTTCCAGAGAAAATTGTTCAGCAAAGAGTAGCCAGAACTGGAGATGGTTCATACGTGGATCCTCACAACCACCACCATCACAACAATATCGGACCAGGACCTTACGGATGGGGAGACAAAGACATTCCTGAAGAAGATTCAGCAGTGACAACAACGTTATATCCCTCGAAAAAGGAGGAGTAAATATAACTAGTAGTGTAATGACGAAATAAATAGTCTCTATTCAATTTAACATTATTTATTACAGATTTCATGATAGCTTTCTGTAGTAGTTCGTAAGTAGATGTATTTATATAGCTGTGAGACAGAGAAAGATTCAGAACGAATTTTATGTACATAATACACAATCACTATAATACAGAGAGATACATTAATTATTAGCAATGGAGAATGATTGCACGAATGTCATCGTGCAACACTATACATATTGTAAATACTATGTACTAACAATGATAGCCATTTTGTCTATTCTCCTCGTATTAATTATTATTATTATGTAATGTACGTATGTAGCATACACACATCTATTTATCTTACCTATTATGTACATACAGCGTTATTAGCGAATAATAATGTACTCACAACATTTATTTAGCTCTCTGGCACAAATAGTAATCAACATACCTACTCTAATACTCTAATTAACCTAATAGTAGATATTTACTGAATGTACTGCTACATAGTAACAGTGAAACCGTGATGTGATTTGGAATACCTAAATAAGTACCTAATAATTACATACAACTCGGAATAATATTAATATTATGACAAAGCGAGAAAATATTACCTATATTGTGTATATAGGTGTACATGTATTGTTCTATGATATTTATATGTAACCCAATAATCAAACAGATTACTTTTTCAATTGAATCTTTTCTTCAGTTCCACCAAATCTCATCTCACACATGACAAACAAAGTAATTATTCTTCTAAAACGCACTGATTTTTCAGAGAGCTATGAAACCAAATCAACAATCCCTGCTTCGAGGGAATTAATTACGAAAATTAATTCTACTTCGGGATTATGGATACATTAGCTTCCATTACATTAGTACATTATTGTTGTATGTACCTAATAGAGTCATTTATATTCTCGTATCTGTATACATATGGATTGGTATTTATTCACATTTATTTACCTACTCTACTGAGTCTACTGTGTATAGACAGACTAACAATAAGTTCATTAATTAATTTGTAAATCATACTTTGGTGATATTATTTAGGGGATGATGTGTTTGTTGTTGTGTGCGTTATACATTTGTTTTGTGTTTGTAGAATAGTTAGTAGAATAGTTAATTATTGTTAGTAAAAGTATCTCAGGTCAGGCAGGTTGTGTGGTGTGTGTGAGTCTCTTGGTGAGGCGTGAGGGCACATCGCATGCAGGTATAATTACAATACAATAGACATTATAGATATTGAGTACAGTACATTGAATGCGAGTAATTCCAGGTTAACTTTACAAGGGTACTGTGACAAAAACAACGTTGTTTTCATACACTGAGATTAAAGGATATGTTGAAATAATTGAATCAATCCATCAATCGTTTTCTTTCATATTACATAATACTTATTTAACTGTGACTTCAAGTTTAATGTAGCATTTAAATTTAATTGTTAATTAATACACTAACATATTATGTAATATCATATGCATAAAGCTACTATACTGTACATAGAATCAGGTACTACATAATATCAAGTTTATTTACGTACTTCGTAGTACCTACATCTATTTTGCATACATATATTAATATCGTACACATATACATACATATCTACATAGCCAAGATGTTTCCAATACTACTCTATAGTATTGAAAATATCTTGCTACATAGTTTTATACTGACTAACTGGACAAAGATTTATTTAGCTTAACTACCTATACGAGTTTAGTAAGTCACTAAATTGTGGACTTCATAAATAGATTATGGCATTTCTACTATATAAAGGTATTATAGGTAAATCGTACTGGTGTAGTTAAATAGTTCATCCATCACATTTTATACTCGATGAAGTCTTTTAGTACTTGCCCCAGAAAAAGTCATATGAGTAGAAGCAGATGGTGAAGATGAACTGCGGCTGCTAAAGAATTTCAAACGGTACATTTTCAAAATACTTGGCTTGCAGACAAAAACTATAAAGTAGCAAAATCCATGAGATACGTTGAAGCACTCGAAAAATCTGATTGCCCCGTGTTTCTGCTCCAGGGGAACTTCGTGGTCTTTTATGATCCATAACACTAAATTTATAGTCCATGAGGTTCCAGAGACACAAAATAGTTTGACAAACAGTAACAGTCTGTAAGCATTAGAAAGGGATCAAACACAAATGTATGAGTGAAAATAATTTTTAAACTCAAACTACTTAGGTAGTTTTGTGTAATTGTTAATAGTATACTTTACCTTCCAAGTACTTGCTCAAATGTAGATTCGTCCTTGATTTTGCTTATTTTGGATTGCACAATACATAACACCCAGTTTGTCCTCGAGAATACAATCAGATTAAAGCATAAAATTACAGCAATAATGCCGTAGTAATATACCAATATAGAGTATCCATGTGTCACTATTGAATGATCAGTAAAAAAGAAAGGCTGTAGATGGTTTGAGAATTGAGTTTAAAATTATTTGCAGGAGCAGGGCAATCAAGTGATAATTTTACTTTACATGGAAAGAAGCAGCGAGTGCACGCTATTTGAGGACGCCAATCGCTAGCCATAGGAAGAGTGAGTTCCAAAGTTAGAACTGCAATGGTCATGAAAATTGTGGCCGTCATTACAGCAGCAGTGTAATAATGAAATCTTTTTCTAGCATCTTCAACATCTTCGACATATTTCCGGCTGCAATTATTTCAAGAATTAACTGCGTCTCATTTAAGATAATATCAATAAGAATTTCAACTTTTATGGCAATTGGATAGGACGAAGACTAATAAATTTAATTGATTGTCTTACGTAAAAGTTTGAAATAAGTCGATATTTACAGCCAACAGCCAAAAATTGGCTGCAATGGAAGTCACATACACAGCCAATCCTAAATGAAAAACAAATATCACACATACATTACTAATGTTTCTGGCTGCAATTTCTCTAAAAGGATAAAACTTTTTTTTATATGTGTAAAACGTTGATGCGGTAAGTACCTAATATCCAGCAAGGTGAAAAAAGTCTATCAAATTCATCAAGAAACGGATCTGGCTTCACATACAACTCGGCAAGTTGTAGCATGAAAAACATCATTAGAAATACAAGGTGGCACAAAATACATTTTCCATGAACATTCAAAAGTGACGGCAGGAGTAAATATGTCAAAATGGTCAGTCCCAAAAGACAACAAGAGGAAGTAATCAACCAGAACATTAAGGGGTCTTCATGGTTCATTTGATTTATTTCGTATTTTTGGCAAATGTCGAGCTTAACACTGGCACACGTTCCATTTTGCTTGAATTGCTCCGACTCGGACAAATAATCGTCATTTTCGTGTGTAACGGAGCATTCTCCAGAGGAATAGTTCCATTGTTCTAAGTTATCCTCACAGCACAACCAAGAAATCCTCCTGAAATTAAATTACAAACCATAGTTTATTAACTTAAGTAAATTGTATAAAATGCACCAATCATTATCATCACCATTAATTTTGACACAAATAATACTAATAATAAAAATGCACGAATGCATTGGTAATGGATAGGCAGTTAAAGAATATTATTTAGTACCATCGATGAAATCTAAACGATGCTAATAGAGAATTAACAAATGAAGTATCTCTGGAGTATGTAGCGTTTACATCGTTTATGACCGTGTCAAAATAAGTTTTATCAAAGACTCGTAACAAACTCTCTCTTGACGTCAACTGGTTTGGATTCAAACATAACTCCTCGTAAAAATTCGAATCAAAATTACATTTACAACAGAAAGTCTCCAGTTTTTTTGAAAATTCTGTTGGAAAGTCTATGATATTATCTTTAGGTATGAGAGAGGTGTGATTTTCACTTAATTGAGCTTTAGCACAAGTGTAAGTAAAAAAACAAAAAAATACTATTGAAATAGAGTGAGTTGATATGCGTTGCATTCTATACAACTTATTTATTTACATGTACAAGTGTTACTAAAAAGTTTAGCTGTATTATTGTATTTAATGCCTGAAAAAGAAGAGAAGCATAAACCTACAATATAATTAATTATTAATTACATAGAGTGAATAAAAATAAATAAAACATTTCTTGACGAAGCAATTATTTGTATCTAATACTTAATACGTATGATATAAATCATGAAAGCTTTGAACTGGTTTACTGTGGTAGACTTAGAGAATGCGAAACAATGCCCTGTAGTTTAAATAACTGCGTAACTTTCATAATAAATCATTAAGGAAAACAGTACGCCAAGTGCCAAGAACCACAGTTAAATAAGAACGAGGTCTTCTTAAGCGTAAGTTTGTAAAACATTGTCATCTTACTGATGTATGCGTATGGGCGCTTTATGGATATCATAGCTTGTGTGTGTAAATCACAACGTGGACATACTCATCATCTTATCATCCCACTAACCACGATATGTAGTGATGAAGGAACAGAATTCTATTAATATTTACTCTTAAACATGAGACTATAGGTACCTACCACAATTAATATATCAATATATCATTTCAATACTTTACCAGTTTTGAATAATTTTGTTAACAATTTGTGTCAGAAATATTGAAAAGGGGTTAATGCTCTTTCTGTATGCTGTACTTGATACGTGGGTTGTATATAGAATAACATTTTTAAATTGGTTTCCTTTTGCATGCGAACATGAAATTACTGTTCGATGATGACACACCTTTTTAAATCTAATTACTATAATTATTTGAATCTAGGTTTCAAAAATACTAGATTGGTTGTATCAGAATAAGTATGCGCATATATATAAATATTATTATATAGAGAATATTGCCTACCTACATTTATACCAAACCTATTAGGTACATGTAGTTCTTCATAAAATCTGTTATGCAATATCAGCAGAATTGAACTCAATATTACAACTATAACGGCTTGCAATTACTGAAACTGCCCTCCCAAGAATACATCATAATATGTAACCTTACACTTGGCCTAAAAATCCACAAACTTTTCCTTCTATAGCGGACCTACAATTTGACGGACGATTGCTTGTGGTTGAGGGCAATTGTGGTTTAGCTCTACCAGTAGCCCGATACAACCGAAATATTTTGTTATTTAGCACAGCAAGGGCTAAAATTGATTTTAAAGTACTCTTCTATATTCTATACTAACCCCTTTGTCCCTTTCAACAAATTGTTGGCGATTCATGTTTATTATTGCTATTGCTTGTGTTATTGGTAACATTTCAATATTTTCAAAGTGCACTCAGAAAAAACTCAGAGTAAGGGAGGAATGGTAAATGCTAAATCCTCGTACTGGTGGAAATAATTGAAATATTT